>PVJC01002288.1:0-73971 GCA_004026665.1 Murina feae | reverse complement strand
CGCGCTCCCGCCGCCCGGGCCGCCATGAGCGAGGCGGATCGGGAGCCCTCGCCCGCCGCGCCGCCGCCGGCGGAGGAGAGGAAAGGGAAGGAGAAGGAGCCGGAGCGCGAGAAGCTGCCGCCCAGCGTATCGGCGGGCGCCGGCGCGACTGCGGTAGGTGCCTGGCGGCGGCCGCGGAGCACCCCGACGGCGGGCATGGGAGGGAGGACCGGGGGCACCCCGGGGCACCCCGGAATCCCCGAGCAGATGCGCCCGGGCCCCCTCCCCGGGGCCGGGGGAGAGCTGTGCCCGTGGACCGCCGCGATCTCTGGGCCAGCGCACCTTCCGCCCTCGGGAGATGGGGCGCCCGGGGCCGCGGGCGGTTCTCGGTTGTTTTCTGGGTGGAGGGTGCGCTTTCTCCAAGGACCGTGGGCACCTTGGCGTCGGCGTTGTGTGCTGGATGAGGACAAGGCGCCGGGCGGCGGGAGCGGGTTTTCCCCCGGGCTGCCTGCCTACCTTGGAGAAGCGGCGACCGGCCTCTGCCTCCCGCCCTCCTTCCGAGGGAGCGGGCGCCGCGGCGAGCTCCCACTGGAGCGGCCCCTCCGCGCCGCTGTCAGGCTGGTGGGAGGCGGACGCCTCGGGGCTGGTTTCTTCTTCATGTGGTGCAGACCTGTGAGCGAGAGTGGGGCGGCCTCTTTAACCTGTTTATTGAAACTCAAGTTGCCTGAACTCGACAGGGATGGTTTCCCAGCTGGGTTTTCTGACTGTTTATTTGATAAGCGCTCTCGGGCTTCAAACTACATTTTGCCAGATGATGTAATGGCACAGCCCCGCTCCCCTGTTTTTACCGATGGCTATGACTCCGGTTACCTGGGAGCGCGCGCGCGCGCACACACACACACACATACACACATCTCTGATTTTTAAGATTTTTATTTGAAATCATATTTAAACACTTTGAGAGTTTGCTTCTGTCCATTTAAAGGTCATCACTTGTCATGCGGCTGCCAGTGACAAGAAGTTTGGAGAGCATGACACATGTTTTTTATTCCTCCTTGCAATCCGTTTCTTGAAACCTCCCTCTTAGGTGACTAACATCTTAACTAAAATAACTCATTCTTCTTTAAAGTCGTGGGAATAATGTTTTGATTTGGTAGGTGTTTCAAAAATATCTAAGGGCCATGATCACTGGAAATGGTTAGGACGAGCTCTTTACAGGAAAGCAGTGCAGCAAAGTGGACAGGAATAAATGACATATTTTAAAATGTGGGTCCAGTCGATTGGTAAATTGGAGTTAGAGCTAGGAATTACTTGGGGAAATGCTTTGAAGGAATATGTCACCCATCTGCTGGCAAAACCAATTCCTTCTGTGGGTACCCCCCCCCCCTTCCAGAGCAAATCTAAGGAGTTAGTAACTTGCAAATAGCTTGTGTTTCCGCAGTAGCTGATCTAAATTGATTAAAACAATACATACGTGTGCTTTCTGAAACAGGTTATCGGAACAGATGTGGGTCCTCAAGTGATCACCCTCCCAAAAATATTCCCTTATCTCAGTATAACTGAAAACCTGAACGTCTGGAATAGAAACTTGGAGAAATTGATGCCGTGTGGACACAGGTCTACAGACTGTCATCTGAAACCCTGGGGGCTTTGGAATTCAGAGTTTTCAGATTCTAGTAAGGCAATGCAGCACATATATATCATATCCACCATAATCAAGCATATCAAGAGCTCTTCAGGGAAATGTGTGTGTGTTCATGCTAAAGGAAGTGAAGTCAGGGTATAATTAGCTTAGTATCAGTTCAGATCAGGTTGGATTGTCAAAGAGCTCAACAAAGGTCTGTTTTGTCACCAAATGAGTTACAAAAACCTTTTAGTTTCAAGAGCTTATAGGATTTTGGAAGTGTGAACAGCGGATTATGAACTTGTACTATTAGTCAAACAAGAAAAAAGAGTTCAAGTGTTTTTAAATTTTGACTTAAGCTCTGAAAAAAAAAAACAACCCAGGATAAATTAGGAGAGAATGAGGATAAGTAGAAAAACTAGAGATTCTGAAGGCAATTTCTGATACCTTACAAGGTTTTTCAGGGATGGTAGCATTTTTTTTCCTTTCCTTTTGAATGGCATTCAGAATTTATGGGTCTTTGAATTGACAGGTTTGCCATTAGCAGTGATGTTTTGAATCATCACAGGAGGGAAAATGACTTTTTCTCAGGTTTTGCAGCAAGAGTTAGAAGAGCAAGGGGAAGATGAGGAACTTGATGATGATGATGAGGAGGAGGAGGAGGAGGAGGAGGAGGAGGGGATGAGTGTATGTGTATGTGTGTATTTGCCGAATAGAGATTTCCAGAGCTGGAGTTCTGAGTTACAGCAGTGAAAAACCTAAGTCAAGGAGGTGTGTGCTTGGCCCTCCAGGGCAGGGGAGCCAGGAAGGCTGGGACGGTGACAGAGTTCCCCAGCGGGTGAGCAAGGCCTTGGCCTGGGGCGAGGAGGGCAGCAGTGTCTGGTTTGGTTTTCAGCCTTCAAATGGATCACACAGAGCTTCTAGGAGTTTGCTTAGGAACCTGATTGCCGTCAGTAACGTTTTTCTTTGAGTCATTTTATTTTAAAAAATATATATTTATTTAAACGTTTAGAAATCAAAAAAAAACCAACATTCTTTTGATTTCAGAGAGGAAGGGAGAGGTAGAGAGAGTTAGAAACATCAATGATGAGAGAGAATCATTGATCAGCTGCCTCCTGCATGCCACTAGTGGGGATCGAGCCTGCAACCCAGGCATGTGCCCTTGACCGGAGTCAAACCCGGGACCCTTCAGTCCGCAGGCTGACACTTTGTCCACTGAGCCAAACCAGCGAGGGCTAAAATATATTTTTACTGATTTCAGAGAGATAGAAACTTCAATGATGAGAGAGAATCATTGATCAGCTGCCTCCTGCACACCCCCTACTGGCGAGTAAGCCCACATCCTAGGCATGTTCCCTGACGGGGAACTGAACCATGACCTCCTGGTTTGTAGGTCAATACTCAACCACTGAGCCACACCGGCCGCATTCTTTGAGCCATTTTAGTGATTCTTCCTTTTCCCCAGGTTAACAGCTTCTGTCTATGTAGATGGTGTTTATGACTCAAATAATGTAGCCCTGCAGAACTAGCTTTTTTCCAAAAATTATGTCATGTTTTGACGAAAGTTTGGAAATAATTTAGAGTGATAGCACCCTAAGATAATTAGAAGGCCAGGTTGTGATGACCCTAATTAAGCCTGAAGAGTTAGGACTATATCCTGGAAGGTTAGAGACAGGTGCAGGGGTGGGATCGACAGTGTTGGAAAAAGGAGACCTAAAGTGATTGATCCTAAGATCACCAAAGTGTGAAGGAAGTCCGTTCTAGCCAGGAGGTACCTAACACGAAGACCTTAAAACTGACGGACCACAGAGTTACCTTGGCAGTGTGGTAAAGCCCTGATTTACAGATCTCACGCTAGAGCACCTTGTTTTCAGCCTTTGATGCACCGTAGAATAACCCAGGGGAACTTTTAAAGCCATGTTTGTCCAGGCCCAAATGTAAGCCAGTTATATCCATTTCTGGGCATGGGACTCAGGCATGTTTTAAAAAATTTCCCGGGTGTTGCTAAGATGGACAATTGATGCTTCATGTACCGAATTAGAAGCTCTATGAAATCTGTATTTTAACCAGACTGTCCCAGGTCTACATGGTTTGGGGAGCAGCATTTGAAGTGGGCTAGTGAGCGGTATGCAGGCACAGCGGAAATCAGGTGTGGTGGGGGAACGGTGAGAAACAGCAGTTACATCAGTTTGAGTTTGGGATGCCCACGAGGCTCAAAATAGAGCCTCACAGGACCGTCAGTGTTGGGGCCGGCCTTGCAGGTGTGGAGAGATGATGCCAATCCACTGAGTGGAGAATATGGAATTTGAAGTAGTGCATGGGAATGAAGGTCTGATGACATAAATATTCAATCTACTGAGGCTGACAGCTTGGAGCGGAGCCGAATATTATAGACTAGTTGCTGATGTAACACAGAAGTTAAAAAACCTGGTGGATGGGAAAGGAGAAAATGGTCAAAGGAGGAGCAGAAGTAATAGTGACAAGTGAGGATAAGTTTGTCTACTTTAATAGTTACATCAGATAAACGGAAGAGGGGTTTTCCACAGGATAGGGTAGCCAACAAAGAGCCCGATTTTACTGAGGTCAGGGAGGTGAAGGGCAAAGGAGGAAACCAGTTTGGAATTTTAAAGGGAAGTTGCCCACAGTGAGGACGAGGAGATGTGTCCAGTATGTGGACAGTGAGGGGAAGAGTTTGAGGGAAAGAATGAGGGTGTGGAGAGGACTGGATGGGAAGTCGGTAATAAGAATGAGTCTGTACATGTCGTGTTGGATGTACATAAGTGAGCTGTGGAGCCACTGTGCCAAAATGTTACCATCAGTTGTTTAGCTTCTGGGTAGATGTTACAGAAAACACGAAGATAGGGGACCTTTTGTTTTTGTTTTGTTCTGTTTTTTCAAAAAAGGTTCCAACTTCAGGGTGGGCAGGGCCAACACATAACATCACAGAGCAAAGCAGTGTGTGAACGCCATAGAAACAATATGAGCCATAGAAACCGTTGGCACTGGAGGAAATCAGGGCAAGATCACTGTGTGCCGAGCTGTGCAGAAAGGCCCTGACGTAAAGGTAGTCATTTAAGCTGCTGGCCGTCCAAGGGTGATAGGACTTGGATGGGCAAAAGGGAGCGGGGAAAAGCCATCCAGTGGGGAAAGCAGCATGAACAAGGCGTAAAGGGAAGAACCGGGGAGTGATAAAGCCGGCCCAATGGAAGCGTGCTGGGACTGTGTGGGAAGTGGGTAGGGTTGCATGGGGGCTGGAGCCAGATCACCAGGCAGAGACATTTGGACTTTTTTCCCCTGTGGTTAGTGGGAAGCCATTGGAGTTTCTTAAATAAAGGAACAACATAATGAAGCCAGTGGTAATGGGTGGAGGTGCTTAGACGGGAGGGGGGAGGGAGGAAGAGTGTGAAGGAGGGAGCTTTGTAGTTAATTCCTGAGCTGATGGGTACATGCACTAGGGTGGTAGTGATGTGATCCACTGTGAGGGATGGAAGAATCTTTGTGATGTGGAACCTAGCTAGATAACAGGAATGAAAGAGAAGGAAACTTAATAAAGAGAAAAGATGCTAGAGTTTCCAAACCAGTTCTGATAGAGAAAAATCTAATCTAATAAAAGAGTAATATGCAAATTGACCCTCACTCCGTTTTACACAAGCCACACCCACCAGCCAATCAGAGCAGCTGTATGCAAATTAACCCAGCCAAGATGGCAGCAGACAGCCTGAGAGCTAGAGCAAACAGGAGGCTTCCGTTGCACCAGCGATGGAGGAAACTGCCTGCCTAGGTCGGCTGGGCCTCTGCTCAAGGCAACAATGTTTTAATTATAGAAGCCACAGAGCTGAAGCAAACAGGTTTCGTTAACTGCCTAGGCCTCCGCTGAAGACAACAAAGTTTCAATTATAGAAGATAAATAAACCCCAGAAACCTGATTCCAGCCAGCCTCGCTGGGACTTTGGGTCAATGGGAGCTGCGGACAGTCTGAAAACGGCCCTCAGCCCCTCAACCAAGCTGGCCACACCCCCATGGTGTGAGGATCCCCACTGGGGGGCTTGGCCAGCCTGAAAACAGCCATCAGCCCCTCACCCAGGCTGGCCAGGCACGCCAGCAGGTAAACATCCCCCAAGGGGTCCCAAACTGCAAGAGTTCACAGCCCCGGCTGAGGGACCCCCTTCCTGCTCCCTCGAGTGCACAAATTTTTGTGCACTGGGCCCCTAGTGTTTACATAAAAAGGCAATCCAGCCAACATCACTACCAATAAACATATGTGTGTGTGAACTTACATAAACCATGCCCATCTAGGTGTCTGAAACATCTCATGTACAGACAATCTTGTGCCTTTTGTCCATTATGTTCTAAACAACAAGTGAGATGACAAAGATTGAAAGTTATAGGGGCGAAGGTGTTTTAAACAACTTAGTAAGCCATTGATATTATAAAAATATATCATATATGATATAAAAATATATAATGTGTGATATATTATAAAATATACCATATAAAATATATATTATAAAAATGTATCATATGTGATACATTATAAGGATATATCATATGTGATATATTATAAGGATATATCATGTGATGTATTATAAAATATACCACGTAAAATGTATATTATAAAAATGTATCATTCCTTGCTACCCTATCCTGTGGAAAACCTCCCTTCCCTGCTTACCTAATATCATATATACATTTCTCTGCTTTTTCTCCTGTTTTTTTTTTTTTTTTTAGTATTATAGTTTAATCTTTGGGTAAAGGACCCTCTTTTGCATTGCAGAAATATTAGACTCCTAAGCCTTCTATAAATAACTAGTTGTCCCTAAGTTAATATTTGCAACGAGGTGACATTTTGTAAGCAGTTAGTAAACATTTGGGGGGGGGGTGCCTCTTAAAAATAAAAATCATTGAAATTTTACTAATTCAATTGAATTGCAGTCCATCTGAAGTTTGAGCCTAGTCACTAATGAAAGCTATATTCCAAATTAACTTGGTTTTGATCCAGATTTTTCTATTAAAGAACAAGAAATTGGTTGAGGAATGGTGACTGCCTCAAATCGCATGTTTTAAAAGTATTTCACCGCGTATGGTAATCTACTGACGCCGTTTCTCCTTTCCCCATGTTATAAATTAAGTGAATAAACCCTCCCATGCCACCTTGCCTCCCTGGTAAGTCCTGAAATTTCTGAGTTTCAGGACCAACGTTTCTTTTATATTAAGTCAGGTTAGTTTTCCGTTATCTGTAAGATTGATAGATTGATTGTATTGTGATGTTTTTGGGTGTCAGAATTTTGATTCAGAATCCTCCACAGCCTAGGCTCCTGTGAAAGATGCAGTTTCTATCTCCTAAGGAAAGCAGCTCCGCTTGGGCTGGCCGTTGTTCAGAGTGGGAGGGAAGTTCTCCCCTTGAAAGTGGCTAACTTTTCACATCTTACTAGAAGGATGTAGGATACAGAAGCCCCAGCACCCTGATAGGGAACTGTGAAAACACGTACAAGAAAGAAAAACAAACCTGACCCAGGGGCAGGGAGTAACAATAGTCTCCTTGATAGACTCCAAATACAGTGCTGGCTTCTCCCCTGATGTGGCCCCAACTGGTAGCCCAGGTTAGTTTATTTAAAAAGCTGGTAAGGCAGAGTTTCTTCTGTGCTTTTAATTTTAACCTAAAACATAAAAATATTTTTTCACCAACCTTTCAACACAATAACCTTTGTTCACTATCTTAGGAAGCCAATCACTCTTTTTTTAAAAAGTTGACTTGAGAATCTGAGAGAGAAGGGGGAAGAGAGAGAGAAATGTGTTGTCCCACTTATTTATGCATTCACTTGTTGGTTCTTATATGTGCCTGGCCGGGAATTGAATCCTCAACCTTGGTATATCGAGACGGCGCTCTAACCAACGGAACTACTGGGCCAGGGCCCACTCTTTTGTAAAGTAGTTTTTCTGGGCATCACAGATAGTCCCTGGACTCATTGGGATGGAAGCAAGTAGTTTATTGCTCAAATATTCATCTTTAGATTTGAAAACCAAATTTCACTGAGGTGTGGCCAAAAGTGTACAGATTGCCATTGTTTCTATGTACATATCAGAAATTACCAACGCAGGAAATTTAGTTCTTTTTCATTCAGGTATCTTTTATTCTTTGTCTATAGAGTATTTTATACCATATTTAAATTTGTTACCTTTTCAGTGAATCCCTTCTTCCAAAATAATGCAGGAAATTGTGAATCAGAATACTAATTCTGTTCTTTTTTCCTCAGGGTATATGTTGGGTTGGATCTAATTTAGGAAAATCTATCTAGATCAGCTCCGTCCAGCTGGAATAATGTGAACCACAAGTGTATTTTAGAGTTTTCTAATAGCCAGCCCTGGCTGATGTGGCTCAGTGTTTGGAACACGGTCCCATGCACCAAAGGGTCATGGATTTGATTCCTGGTCAGGGCACGTACCTACATTTTGGGGGGTGATCTCAGGAGGGGCACGTATAGGAGTCAACCAATAATGTTTTCACATCAATGTTCCTCTCTCTCTCCCATCCTCTCTAAAAATCAGTTTAAGAAAAGCAAAACAATTTAATAAAAGATTTTTCTAACAGCCACATTAAAAGGAATAACAATAAAGAGGTAAAATGATTTTAATAATGTATTTTTTAATCCAGCCTGTCCAGAAATTTACCATTTCAGCATGTAATCATTAGAGATGCATAATGAGGTATTTTACTTCTTTTTTATACTAAGTCCTGGAATACTGTATATTTTACACTTACTAGTTATCTCACTTTGCACTAGCACATTTCAAGTGCTCAATAGTCACATGTGGCAAACCTTACACAGTATGAAATATGTTCTTCCCAGGATTTCTTAGATTCATTCTTAGTTCTAATTACCCTTTATCCTTATTGTGGCAGTCCTCAAAGTGTGGCCCTCCACATCCTATATAATAAAAGCCTAATAGGCTAAGTGTCTGGTCGACTGGTCAGCCGTTCAGCCAATCAAAGTGTAATGTGCTAATGATATGCTAAGGCCGCTCAGTCATTCGCTATGATGTGCACTGACCACCAGGGGGCAGACAGTCGACTAGTCAACCAGTCACTTTGATGTGCACTGACCACCAGGGGGCACACGCTCCGACTGGCAGGTTAGCTTGCTGCTGGGGTCTGGCCAATCAGGACTGAGTGAGATGGGTCGCGCTGGAGCCTTCCCATGGTCCTTCCCTGGCTGGCTATCCTCCCATGTCTCTCCTCTGGCCCGATCGTGCACTGGTGGGGTCCCTCAGCCTGGTCTGTGCGCTCTCGAAATCTGGGACCCCTCAGGGGATGTCGGAGAGCTGGTTTTGGCCTGATCCCACAGGGGGTGTGCCGCTCAGCCAGAAGCTGGGCTCAAGGCTGGCAAGCGCAGCAGCGGTGGTGGGAGCCTCTCCCTCCTCCAAGGCAGTGCTAAGAATGTCCTACTGCTGGCTTCAGTTGGACATCGTCTGAGGGCTCCTGGACTGTGAGAGGGCGTAGGCTGGGCTGAGGGATCCCCTCCTCCCCCGCCCCCCCCCTACGTCACGAATTTCGTGCACTGGGCCTCTAGTCCTTTTATAAGTCCTTGAGGTTAACCTACTTTTACAAGATCCCAGGAAACCAGATGTAGTAACTGTGGTAGATGCAATTCTTAGGTCAGGGCACACACCTACATTTTGGGGTGTGATCTCGGGAGAGGCACAGAAAGGTTAATTGTCTTGTCTTATTCCTGCTCATTCTCTCAGGAGTTGACAGTGTAGTTTTCTAGAGGCTACATTACTTGTGATATTGCAAAACTGAGTGCGGAAGCAGCTGTAAGAATCCAGCTGTCTTCTATTCTACCAGGTGTTAAAAATTCTTCTGAAATTGAACATGTCCCGGTGACTCAATCCCCTCTGACACCTGCATGCAGACAGCTGAGCCAGTGCAGTCCATCTCCCTGCGCATTTGGTTATATGCTGTCTCTTCGGTAAATAAAACCTCCAGTCTGACCTGTCTAAATAGAGAGCTAGACTGCAACACTAATTTTCACTTGATATAATTTAAAATGCAAGCATTTCCAGCTTGTTTGCAAAGCTAGTCATTTAAAATATGTTCTAATTAATGAATTTTGTAGACATGGAAATTCAATTTAAAATATTTTAATTCAGAGACTTTCATATAATGAGATATGACTTTTTTTAAAAGTTTCATTAGGGAACAGAACCAGCAATTATTCCTGTATCAAATTGTTGGAGAGTGTGAACAGAACCCTGCCTGGTGTGGATGGCTTCAACAGAAATGTTTTATCTCCTAAGGCAGCTTTTGGGGATAGAAGATGAACAAAGTAAATTATACTAAAACCTTGAATATAATGGAGCTTGGTGTTCAAAAGCTATTGTGGAAAACCACGAATAACCTTATTGGGGTCTGATAGAAAAATACAAAATTTAACTCAGATATAATCTGTTCCTCGGTAAAGGTTGAAAGTGGGAACTCGTGTATCAAAATAAAATGTTAAATAAGGTTGACAGTATTTAATTATGTGTGAGCAGGGGAATAACTGGTACTTAAAGTATTTATTTAAATTTTTTGAAATTATAATCTTACCTATACGTTGTGTGATTAAACTAGTATAGTCAGAAAGACCATTCAGGTCTATGTTAGGTACTTGTGAAATACGAACATGAAATTTTTCTGCTGTTTATTAAACTCATGGTCAGCCCTTGCTTAGAGAGTCATTTATTATGCCAGGTTTAAATATTTTGCGTTTTTTCCCTCAATGAATTCTTAGAGTGCCCTCTCCCCCCCGCGCTGTGTTTCTTGTTCCTCCCTGTTCTTCAGCACTTCCAGCCCATATTTGTAGACTGCCCACATGGTAGGACTTTCATCTGGATGCTCTCCTTCTGAGGTACTCAGATAGCACTTCCAAACTCCCAGGAAACCAGACGTAATAACTGTAGTAGATGCAGTTCTTAGGAGACTTGCAATGTTCTCTAACGTTTAATTTGGTCTGAGGTTTGATGTAACATTAATACTAAATAACTTCTTGATTTGATTCTCTAATTTTTAGTTCATCAGTTTATTGTCGCATATCATACTGCCTTGCTTCTCCTCATGAGTCCTGGGTTATGTGTAAGATTTCTCTTGTGCAAGCGAGTATGGAGCAACTGCCATTGGGAGGGTTTGCTTTTATTAATCTACAGTGCACTTTCCACCTAAGACCCTGTGCGTAATTAATTTCATGTCATCCCGAGTACCAAGAGCTCCGTCACCTTACAAACAAGAGACTTATTGGGCCAAGGATTTTGCTTCATGTTGTTTAAGCTTTTTTTTTTTTTATTACAAGTAACAGGAAATCAGGCCATTTATGCCTCCTTTGGGGGAAAATGAGATTTAATGGAATGAGGATGTGGACTGGGAGCGTAAAGCAAACAGGAACTGAAACGGGCTGTTGTCTGTGCCTCTGCTGTTCTCTCCTGGTTGATCAACTTATTTCCATGGTCCTCCATCTGAAATTTGGGAAAAAGCCCTTCTAATTGACATCCCAGGAAGTATCAATGTCCTGTATGCCAGGCTACCTACCGGGTAGCCTACAGATGAAGCCTTTCAGTTGAGCGTCTATCTGCTCCAGTCCGTGGCCGTTCCTGCACACAGAACAGCAGGGATGCTGTGGGGAACGCAGAAGCGAACATTGGATTTGGCAGCTGGGTCCCTTCCCTCCGTTTGTGTCTTCCAGCCACGGGCCTATCTCCCCTTCCCTAAAGCTTCTGTCCAGAGCAACCCCGCTCACTGCTCTCATCTGCTGAGTCCCCGTTCATTTGTCCATCCATTTCATAATGGCTTCTGCCACCCATCCCCCTGAATCTGTTGTCTCCATTGTCCCCATGATTTCATAGTTGCTCAATTCTTGAGAACTAACTACTCTTTATCATGTGACACTGTTGACCACCTTTTTCTTGAAACTTTATCCTTCCCTAGTTTTTAGTACCATGCCTTCCTGGATTTCTTATCTCTTTGGCCATTCATTCTTAATCTTTGTCAGCTCAGATTATACATCCGAATATTTCCCATGGTGCTGACCTTGTGTTAGTTTTGCATAGCAGTTGCTACCGTAACAGCAGAATAATGATGACCCTGTCAATTAAAAATATATCATCATTTAGGTGTCAGAAGCATGCTTTTGCCTAGTGAGCATTAGCTCCTTTTCTAGTCATTTATAAATCACCCTATATAATAAAAGCTTAATATGCAAATTGAATAGCGGAATGACCGGTCGCTACGATGCACACTGACCACCAGGGGACAGATGCTCAATGCAGGAGCTGCCCCGTGGTGGTCACTGCGCTCTGACAGGGGGAGTGCTGCTCAACCAGAAGCTGGGCTCACGGCTGGCGAGCACAGCGGTGGTGGTGGGAGCTTCTCCCGCCTCTGCTGCAGGTGGGTGGTAAAATGTGAGGGGTCCCAGACTGCAAGAGGAATGTCCCGAGGTGTCCTGGACTGCGAGAGGGTGCGGGCCAGGCTGAGGGACCATCCCCCTTTCCCCCCCTCCCTGTGCCAGTGCACAAATCTCATGCACCAGCCCTCTAGTATTTATATAAACTAGTGTAGAATTTTCTCCAAGAGTTTACATATTCTTAAATTATATATCTTCTTTATGGTGAGATGTCAAAATATGTCTAGTCTTCTGAAATCTGAAATAAAGCATTTTACTTTGTTTATTCCTTCTTTTTTTTTTTATGGATGGGTTCTCTGATTCTCGTTACACTTTACATTCAGACCTGAACTAGCTGTTACCATTTTGCCAGCTTTGGCCCAGGCTGCTGCTGTTCTTTTCCCTGTTACTACTGTCTCAGTTCAGACGTCATTTCTTCCAACAGGTCTGGTCTAGCTTCTTGTATTAACTCCTCTGCAGTCTGTTCCCTACACTTAGAGTGATTTTTCTAAGGTATGGATATGATCAGGTCATGCCCTGCTTCTAAGTTCTCACTGGTTTTTCTCTGTCCCCTTCCAGGGTAAATCTGTATTCCATAAACTAAAGGCTTCAGCATAAAGTCCCTGCCTCCCTTTCCAGTCTCATCTCACTGGGCCATTCTCTGTTTCATATTCTATATTCTAACACTGCTTTCTAAATCCTATTACTGCTCAGTCTTAGGTAACATCCATGACAGTTATCAATGAAAAAAACATCCTTGATATATTAAGTTATTGTAGATATTTATAGCTAAGTTAACAAAGGGATCACTGAGGGGCCATTCATTGACCTCATTTTTCCAAATGTGTTACTTTTGTTAATTAGCATGTATAAATGAACTCTACAGTGTATCAAATTTGGTATTTGTTTCCACCATTATGTAAGACTAGGGACCCAGTGCACAAAAATTAGCCTCGTCTGGGACCCCCTGGGGGATGTCCACCTGCTGGCTTAGGCCCACTCCCCAGGCGATCTAGCCTAAGCTGGCAGTCAGACATCCCTCTGTCAGCTGGGGAGCCCACGGGGGATGTCCACTTGCCAGCAGGGAGCAGGCCTAAGCTGCAGTTGGACATCCTTAGCGCTGCTGAGGAGGCAGGAGAGGCTCCCACCACCACCACTGAACTGGCAGCTGTCAGCCTGGCTTGTGGCTGAGCAGAGCTCCCCCTGCACTGACCACCAGGGGCAGCTCCTGCATTGATCATCTGCCCCCTGGTGGTCAGTGTGTGTCATAGTGATCAGTCATTCCCATTCTGCTGGTAGGGTCAATTTGCATATTACCCTTTTATTATATAGGATAGAAGTCTGGTGCATGGGTGGGAGCTGGCTGGTTTGCCCTGAAGGGTGTCCCGGATCAGGGTGGGGTTCCTGCTGGGGTGCCTGGCCAGCCTGGGTGAGGGGCTAATGGCCGTTTTCAGGCTGGCCATAGCCCCTTCAGGGTGGTGGTCTCAGCTGGGGTGCCTGGCCAGCTGATGGCTGTTTGCAGGCTAGCCAAGCCCCCCAGCATCCAAGCTCCCAGCGAGGCTGGCTGGAAGCAGGTATCTGTGGTTTATTTATCTTCTATAATTGAAACTTTGTTGCCTTGAGCAGAGGCCACAGCTAGTCTAGGCAGGCAGCTTCTTCCATCGCTGGTGCAATAAAGCCTCCTATTTGCTCTGTGGCTGCCTGCCGCCATCTTGGTTGGGTTAATTTGCATATAGTTGCTCTGGTGGGTGTGGCTTAGGTGTAGCAGAGTGCTGTCTAATTTGCATATTACTCTTTTATTAGATTAGATGTTCCAGTAGAACAAAACATACAAATGAGCAACTTGGCCCAGTGGTTAAAAATCCTTAGTTAAGTATTCTAATATTTATATCAAGGAAAGATTTCCTTTTTCAAATGTATAGTTTATTTTGGTTTTATTTTCCTAATCAACACACTAGTTCTGTGAACTTGGGCATATTGCTTCAATTTACCAAGATTACGCAAATGATGTTATTTACCAAGTTTATCTTTTTCCTGAACTTCTAAAATTGCATCAAAGGACAAGAAAAACCTTCAATGAATCGACCTGTGAAGTATCACATGCATATTAACTATTGAAAATATTTGTGGAAGTCAGAAAAACTGTGTAACCTAAACACAAAGTTAAAATAGCAGTTAACATGAATGGAGTGTGTACTTTGTACAAGGAGCTGTGCTAATTATTTTATATGCATTATCTCAGTTTAACTTCACAGTAACCCTGTGAGCAAAGTACTATTATTATCCCCATTTCCAAACTTTATTAATTTATAAGCAGTTAGATGGTATGACTATTTTCATTTTATAGCCAAAACAATTTGGTCCCAGAAAAGGTAAGTCAATGTTATATACATGTTTTGTCTATCTATCCAATATCATCAGATTAAAATCTCTATTATAAATGTTTATGATTTCTATAATAAAATAAATATAGCTAGTAGGAATTTTGCTGCAATGTTACCTTTTCGGTTTTTAGGGTTTGGACAGAGGATCCAAAGGCCAAATTTCGACCTTCAGCTCTTCTGGTTCAACTGTCAGCCAGAAGCAAGAAGCCGCTGAAAACAGAAGTTCACCCACACACCTTGCTTTCCCTAACATCAAGAACGGTAAAATAAATAAACAAATTTTGTAATTATAATTATTCATAGTATACATAATCTCAATACCCTGGCTGACAGTATACTTTTAAACTACTGAAAGAATAGTTTTTAATTAGCCTTCTGATAGGTCTAGTTCATTGATACTTTGAGAAAAAGAATAAATTGTGTAAATATTTATAGAAAGGAGCAAAATCATTATTTTTTCAGTGGTTGTTATAGAGAGAATGAAATACAAAGCTTATGAATAATAAGAAAGTTTAGTTAGGGAGCCAGACACAAGGCAAATATATAAAAACTCAATAGATTTCCTTTATCTGAGCAGTAATCAATTAGAAGACTTGATGGAAATCATATTGAATACTTAGAAATAAACCTAAAAGAGAATGAGCAGAACCTATATGAGAAAAACTATAAAACTTTACCAAAAGACGAAAAGGTGGTGTGAAAGGAAAAATTTAACATAAATATTATAGCAATCTCAGGTACACCCAGTGTGCTATGTTTAGTAAATTTTCAACAGTTTTTTTGGGGGAAACTTAGGAAAATGATGCTCAATTTGATCTATAAGAATAAATATCTGGGAGGATACAAGAAAAAATGAGGAGGGATCTCAACCTTCCAAACGAGCTATGTATTATAGAGCTTTGCTACTGGTAACACAGTCACCAAGAGAGCCAACCAGATGGAAATAGATCAGTAAAGAATGTTGAGCACAAATTGTATTAAATTATTTTAAAAATGGAATTAAGCCAATGGGCTAAGCTGTTGAAAACAGTAACTTCAGATTCAAAAATATGTATACTAGAACACAGGAAATTGTTTTTATAATAAAATTCTTGGAATGACAACAATGCCAACACTCATAAAACAAAAAATTGGTAAGTTTGAAAACATAAGAAAATTTAAAACTTCTATAGGAATTTTAAAAGTCATAAAGTTAACCCAGCCAGTGTTGCTCAGTGGTTAAGCATTTACCTATGACTCACAGGGTCACAGTTCAATTCTGAATCAGGGCAAATGCCTGGGTTTTGGGCTTGATCCCCAATAAGGGGCGTGCAGGAGGCAGATGATCAACGATTCTCTCTCATCACTGATATTTCTGTCACTCTTTTCCTCTTCCTTTCTGAAATAAGTCAAAATACATATATTTTTTAAAGTCATAATGTTTAATTTCAAGCATCTCAGTCAATGAAAAACATATCGTTGACTCATAAAGATCATGAATATATCTGTAAAATGAGCATCCCATTAGAAAAAAAGGCAAAGGGTAGGAACAGACTAATCAAAGCAGAAAATATGGATAATTCATACATGTGTGCAAGGGTGCTCAGTCTCACCAGTATTTAAAGAAGTCCAAATTAAAACAAGGATTCACAGTTCCCAGCTCATTTGCAGAGAATGAAAGGTTTTACATCTGTATTACTGTCTGAAGAGCATGAAAACTGGCACTTTTTATGAGTGGAGGCTTGAAAGTTGATAAAAACCTTTCTGGAGGGCAAATTATTGAAAATTGTATCAATTTCTAAAATGTTCATATACTCACTCAATAATTCCATTTCTAGGAATTCATTTTAAGGAAATAGCGTAACATAGCGTAACATGGAAAGAATGTACATTATTTATAATAGTTATATTTAAAGCAATCTAAATGAATGGGCTAACTAAATTATGGTAATCCATATTGTAAACACGGTGCTTCTACCAAGAAAAATGTGGTATGTATATAAAGTATCAAGGAGAAATGCCTTCAGTACATTGTAAAATGAAAAATGCAAGTTACACACTAACAGGTGAAATATGACTCCAGTTTTTTCAAGCCTAGGCAAATCTTTTTTACTTTTTTGAGCATACTGTATAAATAGGTAACAGAAACCATTCCATTAGGGGCTTCCTCAGAAGAAGTGGGATTGGGTGCATATCATTAATATGTTCTATTTCTATGTACAACTCTATATTGTTTTATCACAGAAAATGTACATCACTTGCATAATTTTAAGTACCCCTTGCCCTGTAGCAAGACTAAACAAATCTGCAAAAGTTTAAATGTCCCTCACACCCGAACAGAACAAAACAAACGTAGAAATGGTCAAGGACAGAGCTTCCGGTAAACTGTGTCCATAAACTGCATGTGGTGTCGATTACTTCTGCACAGGTTTTCTGTTGACGCTTGAAGTTGGGACTGAACCTATTCTGCACTCTTTCAGGGTAGTGCTTACATTATCCCATAACCTTCTTTGTGTGGACTGTTGGTTCAGGTTTCCTCGCCCCTGATTCCTATAATCTGTTCTGTCTGTACCAGTTATCTTGGTCTCTGAACCCAACTTGCTAATTTGTACGCCCACACGCTGCCTGCCGCCTCCTTGGGTGGAAGTACTGACTCTGAATGCGTCCACTTACTTGAGCTCCCACCACGTGTGCGCTTCCTTCTCCCCTCTCATCTGCACCAGCCTTGCGGAGTCTCGACGCAGCCCCAACTGAAACTGGAGCATTTGTGCAAGCCACTCTAGAGGAACAGACCTCTTAGCAGACTTCCTTCACCTTCTCGGAGCTCCTAGGGCTGATTTCTCCTAGCTGTTCTGTCCGGATGCCACCTGAATTCAGGTGCGGCATGGAGTTAGTATGTCAGGGCTGCTGCGGCCAGAATTCTTTTACGGAAGGGGAATGAGACTAAGTCTTCCAAATGTAAACATGTTTATAATTCCCTCATCTTTTGGGAAGCCTCTCTTACTTGCCAATAACGTCCTCTCAACGATGCATCATTCCTGGCAGTTGGTACAGCTTTCTTCCCTCTTCTCCGATGGCGAGACCAGTGCCCGGTATTTAAAAACAGCTTGTCGCCCGGCCTGATCTTCAGGTGGGATGAGAGAGGCTGCAGAAGCCCAGCGTGGGCTCGCCTAGCAGCCGAGGGATGCCTTTCCTCCTGTGGACTACATGACGTGGTATGCCTGTGGGGTTGGCTGTCCTTTTCAAGATCAGCAAGTGTGGGAGTTTTACCTACTCTAACAGCTGCTGGGATGATACAAGTCTTGGGGGAGGGGAGGTAGCATAACTTCTCTCTTAACTCTTTTGTATCCTCCCTTCTAAGGCGAGTATGCCCCTTTCAGACTTATTTAAAACTTCTTTAAACAGCACATCTTTGAAAGAAATGAATCCATGTCTCCCCAAACCTTTAAAAATATCTTTGCACTCCTGGGTCACTCAGTGAAGAGCAGACAAACTCTGACATTCATGTCAGGGGCCCTGCTCCTCTCCCCACTCAGTCTGCCTTGTGAGTTTACTCTAGAAGAGCCATGCGTGACTTAAATACAGTTCACACACTCTGGAGAAAGGCATCCCGTGACCTTGGCCACGCCGAAATAGCCAAGGGAGGACAAGAGCGGTCTTTGGCTCAAATAGCGATCGGGTCTCTGAGTGGGTGCCTGCAGCCTGTTCGCAGGTGAAGTACCACAGAGTTTCACAGTTTCTCCAAGAGCAACCTGAGAGGCAGATGGGGAAACAAGCTGTTAGTAGAAATCCTGCACAGGACATGCTGTCTGGGGAGAGCAAGGGCCTTGCGATACAGTAGTTGCTTTCAGATTCCTGTCCGAGACTTCACATGACCCTGTCTCCAGGTTCCCCTGGAGAATGAATGGATTTTGGATTAAATCTCCTAGGTCCTTTCCTAGGTCGGAGTGAGGACCTTGCACGTGGCTTTGCTTATTTAACCCAGGCCCTGGGAGAGGTGTTTCTATCACGAACTCCGAACACCTTGCTGCATTGAGTTATTTACTTCTCTGTCTCTTTACTGGTTTGTCAGTGCCCTCAGCTTTTCTTTTGGAGAAGGAACGGGCCATCCTTTTTATTTTTTTATATTAAAGTTAATATTTTGAATAGGTAACACATTGATGGGTTTCAAAAGTCAACATCATAAAAATAGGTGTTTCTGGTGTCTCACTTTCATCCTCTTCCCTGTGGCCCTTTGTATTCTTTCCTATGTTTTTTATGAAAATGGAAACGTAAATATACACTCTTACTTTCCACCTTTTCTTAATGAAACAGTAACTACATACACATTGTCCAGCACCTTGTGTGTTTTTTTTTTTTTAGTTATTGTATCCTGGGTATCTTTCCATATCAGGACATAAGGCGCTTCCTTATTCTTTTTTACAACCATGTTGCATTGTACCAGACATGCTACAACTTATTTAACAAGATCCTATTAAAAGAAATTAGTTGTGCTCATTCTTTCGCTATTGAAAACAATGCCACAATGAATGACTCTATACATGTCATAGGTGTATCTATGGGACATTCCTACAAGTCGGATTGTTAGGTCCGAGAGTAAACGCATTTACATCTACTTGAGTGTTGAATTCGCCCGTGTGTCTCCAGGACCCACATCCTCTGGTGCATGGAGTCTTTACTCGGAGCCGTAAATGACTTACTCAGTGAGGAAGTATATGGGAGGCAGCTGTTCTAGATCTCTGGTCAGTTTGCCCTGTTGGGATGTCACGCCCATCTCAAGGCTATAATAAATTCTCTAAGTTATGCCAGAGTAAGGCATCTGTTCCATCAGAGAACACCTTCTATGAAGAGGACTTTGGATATTTGTATAACTAGACCCATACAAGAACATTTCACCTATGCTTTCGTTGTGGTTTTACAAACACACACACACACACATCATTTAGCTTAGTAAAAATTACATCTCCCCAAGCCAGTGAATGTAACACTTTATTTGGCTCTGATGGCTAACATCCTGTGAGTCAGAGTCTTGTCCCCCTCTTCCTTCCTCTCTCTCTCCCACCTCAATTTTATTTCTTTCCAAATGTTCACAAAAGTCATCCTATAGAGTGATATAAACACCAACTGGGATGAGTAATCCACTCTGGTCTCTCCCAGTTTCAGCTCCCTGCCACTACCAAGTAGTCAAAAGCCAAACCAAGGTACTGAACTACCTACTCCCAGGAACCGGCACTGTGACCCGAGACAAACTTAGTTCTCATGAGCCTTCGTTTACAGAAAGAGGAAATGGGGCGCTAAGATTTATAAAATACCTTCAACACCTAAGTTTTATGATTTAGAAGATTGATTTTTCAACATACTGATTTTTTTGTTTTTTGCTCCCTGTTGTTTTGTTTTGTTTGACATTTCATAATTCACTAGCGCCTGCTTCCATGTGAACGTAGGGTTCCGTTTTGCTATTTGTTTTCAGACATGAGGGAAGGTTTTGCATTACTTGATAGTGGGAATACCATGGGTTTTGTAACTTTAACAGGGTGGGTTTGAATCCTGGCTCTGCTGTAACTTACCAGCTGTGTGATCCTGGGAAAGTTATGTAACCTCTCTGGGCTGGTTTTCCCATCTGTACGACAGGATAGTGAGGAGCTGCCTCATAAGGGGTAAGGAAGAACAGCATTTGAAAGTGTTCAGTTCCACGCCTTATGGAATTTAGTAAACGCGAGCAGCTGTGTTGTGGGGAGAGTGAGTGTAATGGGGCTGAGCCTCTCTGAGTGAACACAGCCATGCAGCCCCGCTTCCCCGAGGTGGCCCCTGAAGGCCTCCAGAACTGTGGGAATGACTAATGTAGGCCATCTCTTTCGAAATGTCAAAACTGAGGCCCTAGGAGTTTCAGTGGCTTGTGAATGTGATGAAGGTTAGTAACTGTCTAGCAGTAGGACCTGGTCCCTACTGTTGCTTTTTCCATTCCTATTAATTACAAATTATTTGAGAAGAAACTTAGGGTATAGCACTTGGCAGCAGTGTGTCACCAGCAGCAACCCTTTCATATCAGCCTTTCCCCTCCAGCAGTCGGGGGGGTAAGGAACCCGGAGGAGGCCCAGGTTCCTCCTACTGAATACCCAACCTACACAGACACTCCTGTTTCCCTCGGGAACCATCTTCCGTCTCTTAATCATGGGACCAATTTCATACGTCTTCGTTTTGGTGGCTACGGTTACGGAAAGCTGCATGTTACTAGTTTTCAACGAGAGTCGGCCCTTTATAGCGCCTGGAAAACACTGAGCTGGCAAAATGTGCCTGATGCTCTCACACCCTTCTGCAGAGTCGTATTATGATCTTTACATTTTCTAAAATATACTGCCAGCCTCCACCATAACTTTGACTCTTTTTGCACTGGCTTCAAGTGTTTTACTTAATGTTTCTAAGCAACCAACTAAAATTGGCAACACTATTAAAAGAAAGGGGAAATGATTACTGCTTATCCTTTTAGCACAGAGCGTTCCCAAGTACTGGCTGAATGAAACCTAAATGACAGGTTTTCACTGATAAACATATTTTGGCCTTTTCCAGTATATTACAGTACTCTGCACTGCAGAAAAAGTTGCATCTGATGGAACAAAGATTTGCCTGTTCTATTTATAGTATCAGTTTGAGATTTAATTAATCCCATCACCACAGTTATTGATTTTCTCTTTTGAATTAGACTTTAATAACCATCTGGGAGAACAAGCTGAAATCCTGTCTCTGGAAACAATGCCTTGATATTCAGGAACATGAGAGCAGCTGCGAGCTTTTATACCTCCTTTCTTAATAGCTGAGCGTCACATCCTGCAGCTTGGCTGTCATTCACTAATGTGAGCAAAGGATTCTGCTTTTATTTCTGACTCAAGTTCCATTAACATAGTACGCTAACATTTCACAATACTCTTCAGTCCACATTACCTTTGGAACTAAAAATAAATCCCATCTGGGCCTCTGGTTCAGCCCTAATCCTGTAATTCCCTTGGCCTTGGCATTACTAGTTCTCCTACATAAGAATCTCGCCACTCTCAGCTTTGCCAAAATCCAGTTCTCTTCCTAATTAAATTGCACTCTTCCACCTCAGGATGGTCTTAATAAAAATGAGTGGGTATAGAAATATGCATATATGATCTGTGAGTGAATAAGTTAATTGATTTTTGAATAAAGAAATTATATAAAGTCTGTTTGTATCTAATAGGGGGGTGTGTACAGCCAGGTTGAGAAAGGTGTATGTATCATCTATTTCTTTCCCATTAAGAAAGATTTCTGAACATAATAAGAAATTATTTGTTGAGATACTGAATTTTACTTGCTATTAACCTGAGCTTCTGTCCAATTTGTACTTAAATACCAATTACTATAAGTTGGATATTTCCATATGTAATAAAGAATATAAAAACCAATTATAGACCTGAATGAAATAAATTTAGTTATCTGTTTTATATTGTCAGCATCACTGCTCTGCTAATGAGCAGTGTTTCTCAGTGTGACCCTCAGACCAGCAGCATCAGCAGCATCTTGGAACACGTGAGAAATGGCCCAACCCAGAGCTACTCAATCACACACTTTGGGGGAGAACCTCATAATCTGTGGTTTAACAGGCTCTCCAGGTGATTCTGTTTGTAAACAGGAAGTTTACAAACCATTACTGTTGAGTATAAGAAACTGACATTTCTGTACTACCTTCTAATATGAAATGTACTTTGCTATAGACCTTAACACTAATGAAATGTATCATAGTCTGTTGAAGTCAGTGGCAGACCCCAAGGATAGGTGCTTATTTGGGAGAGTGGATACGAGAGGCAGGAAGACTGCAGAGCTATGTTAGCGCTATGGTAAGTGATACACCTATGTCTGCTTACTTGGAAATATATCCTGATTATATTAGAGGAGAGTTCAATTCTAGATATGTACATTTCCTTACTGTAGAATTTAGAGTCTGTAAGATACTAATCTATTCTATTGGCTTGGAAATATTAATACTTGAGAAAATAAAATAATGCAAAATGCTTAGAGGCTGGGCTCAACTGCACAATGAAAAGACAGGAATTAATGAGCTGGATGGAATATAGGGCAATGGAAATTACCCAGTCTAAACAACAGAGAGAAAATAGACTGGAAAGAAAAAAATGAATTGCTCAAGAGATCTGTGGGACTGTAACAAAAGATGTTACATCCTTGTCATTAGAGTCTTGGAAGGAGAAAAAAAAGAGCGTAGGCTGAAAAGTACTCAAAGACATGACTGAAGGATTCCTACATTTGTCCAAGAGACATAAACCTACAGATTCAAGAAGCTGAGCAAACCGTGCACAGGATAAACCCAAAGAAATTCACATTAGGACATATAATTAAATCTCTGAAAACTAAAGAAAAGAAAAAAAAGCCAGAGAAACATGACACCTTACCTAGATTGGGGAAAACCATTCAAATAACAACACATTTCTCACAGTAGCCATGGAGGCCAAAAGGAAGTGGCTGAAAGAACTGCAAACCCAGAAGAATCCTGTACCTGGTGAAAATATTTTTCAGGCTGGAGAGGAAATCAATATATTCTCAAATGAAAGAAAACTAAGAATCTGTTGCCAGTAGACCTATCCTAAAACAATGCATTAAGAGGTTCTCTAACCAAAAAGGAAACAATGAAAGTAGGAACCTTGAAACATCAAGAAAGAAGAACAAGATAAGCAAAAAATAGGTAAATATAACAGACTTTCCTTTTGTGGAAACAAACAACACTGTAAAGGAGGTATGTAAAAGGAGGTATTTCAACTAGTAAAATGATGACACCAGCAGACTGATAAGTTACCTAAATATAAAAAAGCCTAAGCAACTGTCCGACCATTGGACTGTCCAACCAGTAGCTATGACACGCATTGAGCACCAGGGGGCAGACGCTCAGTGCAGGAGCTGCTGAGCTGTGGTGACTTGGCAGCTGTGGTTCTCGGGTGACGCATCTGGAACTAGAAAGGAGGGAGCCCGAGTCTGGGGTGTGTCATCCGAGAACCACCCTCTTGCAATCCGAGACCCCTCAGAGGATGTCAGAGAGCCGGTTTCAGCCCGATCCCCACAGGCCAAGCTGAGGGACCCCACCTGTGCATGAATCTGTGCGCCGGGCCTCCAGTGTATATATAATACCTGGATATCTGGAGTAGCTTTTCAGAAACATTGCAGATAAATCAAAATGGAATTCTGGCCCTGATTGGTTTGGCTCAGTGGATAGAGTGTCGGCCTGCGGACTGAAGGGTCCCAGGTTCAATTTGGTCAAGGGCGTGTACCTTGGTTGCAGGCACATCTCCAGTAGGAGGTGTGCAGGAAGCAGCTGATCGATGTTTCTCTCTCATCAATGTTTCTAACTCTCTATCCCTCTCCCTTCCTCTCTGTAAAAAATCAATAAAATATATTTTTTTTAAAAAATGGAATTCTGAAAAGTGTTCACGTAACCCACAGGAAGGTAGGAAAATAAGAAAAAAAAACAAAAAATAAAATGACAGACTTAAGCCCTAACATATCAATAATCTATAATAATCTATAATAATAAAAGCATAATATGCTAATTAGACTGGACATCCTTCTGGATGAAGCCAAGGCAGTGAGGGAAGCCCAGGTCCCGGGTGCCAGAAGGAAGCCAGTGCCGGCAGCCGGGGGAAGGAAGGCCTACTCTTGCACAAATTTTGTGCATCGGGATTCTAGTTGCATATAAATGGTCTAAAAGGATAAGCAGGGCAAATCACCAAAACCGTACGATAGATCTCCTGAGTTAGCTTCCGGGAAGGTGTAAGCAAAGGAAGCATCTGGGCTGTTTGATGTACCTGAGAACAGGAAAGCTGCAAAATAAGCAACAGGTATACATTGGAGAGCTCAGGAGGCCAGTGAGAACAAAGGCTGAAATTGGGAGGTTCTGCCAAGAGCAGATGAATGCAGAGAGCTCATGCTAAATCTGAAGGGAGCATGTCACCCCTGTGAATTCCCAAAACAGACTAACTGCAGCCTCTTCCAGACCCAGGCCCCACACTGAGATGGAACGTGATCGATGTGAGCAGCACTGGAATGAGGATACCCAAGTTAAAAGTGGAGGAGGGAGACAGGGCCTGGAAATCCCAAAAAGCAAGCTACCATATATTTGAGTGCCACATAAACACAAAACCAAGGGGCTATATCTCCTCCTAAAAATCTGGGAAACTAATTTCAAATAATATTGGCAGCCCAGCTGGTGTAGCTCGGTGGGTGAGCGTCAACCCATGAACCAGGAGCTCAGAGTTTGATTCCATGTCAGGTCTCATGCCTGGGTTGCAGTCTCGATCCCCTGCAGGGGGCATGCAGGAGGCAGCAGGTCAATGATTCTCTCCACCATTGATGTTTCTACCCCCTCTCCCTCTCTCTTCCTCTCTCTGAAATCAATAAACATGTTTTTAAAAAAAGAAAAAATATTGGCAACAGAAAATGAGCAAAATCAAATTCCAGAATTTGTTTTAAAGAATAGTTCGCTGATTTTTTAGAGCGAGAAGAAGGGCGAGGGAGAAAGTTCACAACCCAGGAATGCGCCTTTGGGAATCCAAACGGCAACCTCCTGGTACAACGGATGATGCCCAACCAACGTACGCCACACCAGCCAGGGGAAATTCTATAATTTCTTATTACAAAATTTATTGTACTAAAAAAGAATAAGAAACAATAGCCACTTGAGCAATGATAGCCCATCAGAAACACATAGCCACAAAAATAGATAAACCCTATTTCAAGATGAGCTAAAATTCATTAAGAAAATATGACACTTGAAAGAACATGGAATTATAAACACTGAGAAATGAGGTGGCAATAAAAAAGAAAGAATTAAAAATATTTTTAAAAGTAGGAGAAACACAAAAGTAAACAAACATAACAAATCATGCCATAAAAGGAATTATAAGAAAAAAGGTGGAAATGTTTAAAAATAAATGCAAAAAAGATAAAAAGGAATCTGAGAAGTTAACATTAAAATAGGCAGAGTCTACTCAACATATGGGTAGTTGTAGCAAGGAGGGACTGGTAACACTAGCCCTTGACTGGTTAGTGGTTTCAAAAGTATTTGTTTTATAATAAATACTGTTCATTAAGCCATATGTTTGTTTTATGATATTCTTGTATATTCATTTTATTACATAATTAAAAGGTTATAAAGTACAACAAAAAGAACATACAATGAACTTTTTGAAAACAGAATAAAATAAAAATTTCATGCAAATTCTTTTTTTGTAATATATTTTATTGATTTTTTTATAGAGAGGAAGGGAGAGGGATAGAGAGCCAGAAACATCGATGAGAGAGAAACATCAATCAGCTGCCTCCTGCACACCTCCTACTGGGGATGTGCCTGCAACTAAGGTACATGCCCTTGATCAGAATCGAACCTGGGAACTTTCTGTCCACAGGCTGACACTCTATCCACTGAGCCAAACCAGTTAGGGCCCATGCAGATTCTTAAGAAAATGCTAAAACTCAAAGAATTTCTGAGAATGCAAATAAATGATTTGGGCATATTCAAAGAGCTAATAAACATTTAAAACATTGAATCTCACTGAAATATTCCCTGAAAGACAACTTTTGGGTGAAGAGCAAGGAAAGAAACTTTTACATCTGTAGGTAACTTTCAATGTAAAATACAGCCTAATATCTATTATGGGTGAAGTTGGGGTAGGGGTGTTAGACCCTCCTGTGAGTGCCCTGCCCTATGGTAGGACTTTCTGTCACATGACCTCAAGGTGAATGCAACACAAAATAATTCATTTGTTGTCTGTTCATGTTGAGTTAGCCTGGCGTTTTATAATTTGGAAAATTTTATGATTAATTACTCTGAGTGCTTTTTTATGCTTCACAGTGAGAGACCTACCACCGGTTTGCCTTGATGTTAGACAGAAACAGCGTATCTCTACAGATGCATCATCGTCTGAAATGAAGACCACAGTTTCTCCAGAATCTACCCTTCCTATCCAGCCCAAAACTATGAAGGACTTTCAGTAAGTTGCAGCTCACTGTTATATGTAGACATATAGCTACCTGCATGTCAGTACTTTATATAACTTAATAGTTTTGTGGGAGCAGTTGATCTTGTGGATCATGATAAGGTATTTGCCAAGAGTGCAGTCACAAAAGACTAGAAGTCTCAAATGGAAGGTGAAAACAAATGTATAAGTAACAGGTAAGGGGTAGATGATGTCACAGCAAAAGAAACACTAAGTAAGAGAATGTGAGTTAAAACAGGCAAAAGCAGGAGACAAAGGTAGTAATAAAATAATAGAATGTTTCCTTTTTAAAAAATAAGATTTTATATGCTATGTAACATCTTCTAATCTAATCTAATAAAAAAGTAATATGCAAATTAACCATCACTCTGAGACACCCAAGCCACATCCACCAGCCAAGCCACGCCCACCAGCCAATCCAAGGGCTATATGCAAATTAACCCAGCCAAGATGGTGGTTAATTTGTATACACCGGCACAGAGCAAAGACTGAAGACGTCCTAGAAGGAAGCCAAGTGCTGCCAAAGGGAGCCAAGTAGCAGAGAAGGGAAGGAGCTGAGGCAGCAGAGGGGGGAGGGAGCAAGGCAACAGAGAAGGGAGCGAAGCCTGCCTCAGCGGGCTTTGCTCCCTTCTCTACTTTGCTCCAGCTCAGGAAGCCCTATTCTTGCAGGAATCTTCCTGCAATGGGCTTCTAGTATAAGGTGACCAGATTTAAAGTGGTACACCATTTACGGGGGGGGGGGTGTCTTTCTTTTTTTTTCTTTTTTTTATTATTACTTAAAATATTACAAAGAGTAATCAGGACTTTTTTAAAACGCAGCAGGACACAGGACAAATTGTTAAAAATCGGTACTGTCTCACCAAAAGTGGGACATCTGGTCACCTTATTCTAGTATGAACTATAAAAGCTATGTCACGACTAAAAAATTCAACTGGATATTTGAAGGAGCAAAGGGACAATGAGAAAATAGAGACAGAATGTAAACACAAAATCTCTCAAGACATTTAGCTCTGAAGTGAAGTGAAGAAAGGGTGTTACTTGTAATAAGGATGTCAAGAATGAACTTTTCAAAAAGCAAGTAAATGGGAAAGCTGAAGCTGGATTAATATCTCAATCTAATTAAGAATTATAGATCCATAAATCGTATTTACATTAGTTGGAACGTTTCTGTATTCACCTTCAGTATATCAAGTTGCATGTTTGGTGACATTTGTGTGTGTGTAAAGTAATGCTATTTTATCTGAATAATATTTCCTTCCATTATGATTAGTGTATGTTTTCATTTTAGGGAAAATGTAGAAAAAGCTAAGTCATCAGGAGATTGGAAAGCAGTACATGATTTTTATCTAACAACATTTGACTCTTTCCCAGAACTAAATGCTGCATTTAAGGTAATAATACATAAAACACATTTTTCGTTTTAAATTAAAAAAACATAGATAATGAGTTTACCCCTGTTTTGACCCAATATTGACTTAAGCAACTGTTTAAAAAATATATATGTATTATTTTCTGAAATTACTTATATCACAAATAAATATTGGGTGATATCTGAGATTTTACTTACATTAAATATATTTTATTTATGTTAAGTATTTGTCTCCACTCTTTCAGTTTTAAGTTATTAAAATAATACTTCTATATTCATTTTTTCATTTTAGCAATTTTGCCCTGAAAGTTCTTTTTTATCATCATACTAGAAAATATTAGAAATTATGAAGGAATAGTTATGATTCAAGTATGACTAAGAATAGTCCTTAAGATTTTATATCCACCTAATTCTTCCATTGGATTTGCAGAAAGATGCCACCACCTCATTTAATACCATTGAAGACTCTGGGATTAATACTAAATTTGTGAATGCTGTATATGATGCCTTACTTAATACTGTAAGTATTGTCTATGAACACATGCAAGTAGTGTAATTCTTTGTCTCCTCTGTATTTCAAAAGCAGCTGCACAAATATTGTAAAATCACTGTGATGTAATTTTACAGTAAATTTAGCTGGAATTCTCAGAGAGTTAGATTGTTTTTATTTTTATAGGTAAATGAGAGTTAAGCAGCAAAATACATTTATGCCCAGTCCTTGTTTTAGGGAGGCCTACTAACGTAAAATTGTGCTTCACTTAAGCAAAAGGAGGTCAGTTATTTGGTTGTATTGGCACTGCACTGAATCTGCAGATGAGTGGTTGGTTCTCAAACTTTATCATGCATCAGAGTCACAGGAAGGGCTTCTTAAAATGCAGAGTTTCAGATTCAGAATGTCCATAGAGCCCAAGAATCTGTGTTTCTAACAAGTTTCCAGGGTAAGTTGATGCTCCTGATGCAGGGATCACATTTTGAGAATCTCACTGCTATAGCTCAGTATGCAAGGAGCTGACATCCTGTCAATCCATGAGCATGGTATATCCCTCTAGTTACTTAAATCTTCTTTAATTTCTTTTGGTAATGCTTCACAGTTTTCTAAGTAAAGGTCTGACATGTTTTATTACATTTATTTCTAGGTACTTGATTTTTTTTATCCTACTGTAATTTCATTTTCTAATTGTTACTAGTATAGAAATAGCTTCATATACTTATCTTTATGTGCCTTGCTAAATTTAATTCATTAATTCTCACAGTACATCAGATTTATTTGGATGTTGTCTGTGAAAAAATGCATGCATAGTTGTATTTGCCTTACTATATAATTTTGAATAAAGTAAGTTCTAGCAGACATTCTTGCTTATTGCTAATCTCAGTACTTCACAATTAAATATATGAAAGGGTACTGAATAACATTTGTCATTAGAGAAATAAAGGTAAGATTATATATCCATTCAAAATTAGTAGCAAAAAAAAAAAAAATTTAAGAACCTTACCAAGAATGGGCAATATTGTGGAGCCCTTAGAGCTGTCATCGCCTGACTGGGTAAGTATAAACAACCACTCTGGAAACGTGCTGGGGTTATTGCTGACACATTTTGCTTACACACACATTGTGACCCAGAAGTCCCACTCCTGGGACACTTCTCTGACTTTTTCTAACTTGGAATGATGTTAATATTTTATAGGCACTAAGAAATTTAAAATATACAATCAGGAGAAAATCCTTTAAAATGTCATACAAACAGAAAATAATAACCCCACCTAACTATACTTTGAATATTATAACCATATCTTAAAAAAAACGAAGCCAATTAATTTTTATACACAGTATTTTATGTACCTTCAGTCTAAAGATTTTTTAAAATAGCTAAACAAATCTTTAGTTTTTCTTAGTTTTTGGCATTAAGACATAATAATGAACTCAGGGATTTTAATAGATGGATATGGATGTGTGTGTGTGTGTGTGTGTGTATTTCCTAACCCTGTTCTCTGAAAAGGCAGTAACACCCAGTAGCAATGAGCACTTTAGCATGCGTGGTTTCTAAATACCATTCCTCACAGAAAGGAACCAGAGCTCCCTGGAGAAATGGCTAATTCCAGGACTGAGACAGGGAAAACACAAGATGAACACATCAGTCTTTCACCATTAAAATTATGTTGACTCAAGGATTTTTGTAGATGTTCTTTACCAAATTGAGGACATTTCCCTCTGTTCCTAGTTTGCTGAGGTTTTCTTTATCATGAATTGGTGTTTGGTCAAATGCTTTCATATGATCATATGATATTTTCTTCTTCAGCCTATTCATGTGATGAGTTACATTAATTGATTTTCAAATGTTGAGCCAGCCTTGCATACCTGGAATAAATCCTACTTGGTCATGGTGTATAATTCTTTGTATACATTGTTGGTTTTGATTTGCTAATACTTTGTTGAGGATTTTTACATCTGTGTTCAGAAGAGATATTGATCTATAATTTTTTTCTTATAATATCTTTACATTGGTGTTAGGGTAATGCTGATGTCATAGAATAAGTTAGGAAATATTCTCTCTTCTGTTTTTTTGGAAGAAATTGTAGCGAATTGGTATCCTTCCTTTCTTAAATTTTCAGTAGAACTCACCAGTAAAATCTTCTGGGCCTGGTGTTTTTTGTTTTGGAAAGTTATTAGTCATTGATTCAGTTTATTTAATAAACAGAAATTCAAATTATCGATTTCTCTTTGTGTGACTTTTGGGAGACTGTATCTCCCAAAGACTTGGTCTGTTCATCTAGGTTTTTAAATTGTGGGCACAGAGTTGTTCATAAGAGTTCTGACACCCCTTCAGTAGTAATAATCCTGCTTTCAGTTCTGGTATTAGTAATTGCTGTCTTTAATCTTCCTTTCTTGGTTAGTCTGGCTAAAGGTTCATCAACTTTATTAATCTTTTCCAAAAACTAGCATTTGGTTTTATTGCTTTTTCTCTTAGTTCCCTGTTTTCAATTATACTGACTTCTCTTCTACCTTTATTATGTATTTTCTTCTGATTACTTGGACTTGATTTCCTGTTTTAATTTCCCAAGACTGAAAGCTTAAATTGTTTATTTTAGATCTTTTTGTCTAATACATTCATTCACTACTTTTGCTGTATCCCACAAATTTCATAAGTTGTATTTTCATTTTCTTACATGCTAAACAAGTTTACAATATGACCCAGAAGTCATGCCCTAATAGTCTACCCAAATGATTCAAAACATATGTCTACCCAAAAACCTGCACACAAATTTTAGAGCAACCTTATTCAAAATTGCCAAAAATAGGAAGCAACCCAGATATCCTTTAATAGGTGAATGGATAAACAATCTCTAAAAACTCACTTTAGTAGCTGATCTAATTATCTTATGATTTTCTTTTGCCTACAGCCTCAAGACATTCAGAAGACAGTATTAAAGGGAATCATTAACAGCCTGTTACGAGAATGGAAAGGGTAATTGTAATTAATATCTAGCTAGTCAGTACAGATGGTTAGTTTACACATCTCATACATCTTATGTTACATATGTATGTATTTTACCCTGAGTCAATTTTAGTTGTTGAATAAAAACAAAGATAGAAAGAAGTTATAAACCATTTACAACAAAGTTTTTAAACTTCTATGGGTCTATGGGTGGGCTTCAGAAGATTTCTGAATTCTTTAACATCGTATATAAAATTTGTTGTGTACAGACATGAGTGCTATACAGATATGGAATGCATAGTTACATGTAACCTAGGATGAAATAATATGGGCATTAAGTTTAGCCTTGGACTTTCTGGTAGCCAAGGCAAAAATTTTTATTTATAATATAAGGAAATGTAAGTTTAACTGCTGAAATGTTTTTTTCTTAGAACTAAATACTGAATTATTATTTAAGGAATGATGGGCAATGCAAATGATAATGTTTTGAACTGAGAATATATAGAATATAAAAATATACTTTTAAAAGTACATATTATTTAAATTGATTAAACAGCACTATAATTTCAAGAATAGCTTCTATAAAGTCATATGAGTACCATATAATTATAATTTACATGTTTATATTAAGCCCAATCTAAAAATAATACCAAACTAGAATTCTTAAATATAATGTCAAATGTACCCTATATATTTTAATAATATTGTTCAAAATTTAATAAATTTTCAAAGAGATGCCTGGTTATTATAGAAAATTTTTAAAAGCCAGAGTGGTGTAAAAAAAAGTAAAAATGTTTACATTTTGCTATTTTTTGTCTAGTCAACTTTTAAAATAATTGAAATCATAACATATAATTTCATGTGATTTTTTAATTTAAAGTTTTTCCTAATTTATCATTCTAGTAATATATTTGCATTTTCCTTGTATTTTATGTTTCTGGTTGAACACATAATGCTTCATTAAAAATGAAGAGAAAAGAGCATTTGTAGGAGAATGAGGAAGTCCAGTGGTTTGAAACTGCTGGATCTCAGGCCCCTCTAGAAAGCAAACCCTCAAAGCTTCCCCTCTCTGCTCTTGAAAAGTGTGTCCAGTACAGATTAAAGTGACAAATGTGACAGGACTCACGTTTCAGAGGAATGTGTGTTCAATACCTAAAAACCTTGTTTTATTTTGGATTTATTATAACAACAGCAAAATCTGGTTTATTGACTATTATGGGCCAAGCACCCTCCTAACAACTTTACATGTGTTTCTCATTGAATCTTTACCACAATTCTGTGAAATAGGTAATATTATTATCTTCATTTTACAGTTGGGAAAATTCACAGAATAAATTGCCCAAGTTAACCAAGTAAGTGTGTGAGTCAGGATTAGAACCCACATACACAGTTGGGCAAAGAGCCTGTGATCTTAACCACAATTTCTATAGCCCGAACTGTCTACTGTCCTGAAATACTAGTGCACAGGCCAGAGCATTGGAAATCATAATGGTGCAGCTATAAAATGAAAAGAAACATTAGAACTCTCCTATCACCAGGAATTTTAATATTTATGAATTGCCTTGAGTATTTTAAAATATTTTCAAATATAATTTCTAAAACAAAACATTAGTCCCATTGAGAAAATAGTCTGAAAATTATGTAGATTACAGACAGAAATGGTTTCAATTTGGTTTAAACCTAAGTAATATAAATTATTTTGTTGAGCTAATTCTCTTACAAAGAAATACTACTAATTTAAAAATGTGCTATATATATGCATATACATATTTATTTCTAACTTTAATACATACGTAATACATAGTTATATTTCAGATTGTGTGGCTTTATATTTTGTAAAGTTCATCTAGTACATTTTGGGCAGTGATTTACATTTTCATACTTAATTTATAACTATAACAGAAAAGTAAATCATTATTTCATCATTTTATTTTCTTAAAGGGAATTTAAGGCGATACTTGGAAGTGAACCATTTTCCCCCCCAACACTGAATTTTGAAAAATGTCAAATTACAGAAAAGTTAAAGATAATGAAAACTCATTCACCATTACCTGAACTCACGAGCTGTTCTCTTTTTGCCACATTTGCTTTTGCTCTTTCTCCCCCTGCATGGGATTCGTCTTTAGTAAATGAAGGCATCATGACACTTTGCCCCTAATTACCTTAGCATGTACTTCCTAATCACATTTTTCTCTGTGACCGTAATACATGTAATATTCATTTAATACTCTCTAAAACACAGTCCACATTTAAACTTCCCTAGTTGGCTTAAAAGTGTTCTTTAATATCTGGGTTTTATTTTTCAATCCAGGATCCAATCAAGGATCATTAATTGCATCTAGTTATCACATAGGGGAACCATTTGTAATGCAAGAAGTTAGTTACTTCTGAATGTCTGTGAATGTATTTAATAGATCCTGAGAGGGCAAGTAACACTCATCAGCTTGGGGAGTAACAAAAACTTGGTCATATTTGATCATGTGGAAATCCAGATTAACATGGCACAGATTAAAATTCAGTTACTTTTCAAAGGTATTCAAAATAAGATTCTTTTCATTAGAAATATACCAGATGTATTCAAAGTGTGATTTGACCTGCAGACACTTCTACATCTTTCACTTCAGTCATAGCCCTGTACTCACAAGCCTATTTCTTTTTTTCATGCGTAAATATTTTTGAGATCTGTTATCCTTTATTAAAACAAAAACATAAGTATTCTAAAATTGTTAATTATTTTCCAGACTCTTAACTGTTTCTAGAGTTGATCATGATATTTACCTCATAAAACAGCCTAGTTAACTCTGTTTTTAGGTATCTTCAGAATCAGCCTAGAGTAGGCACACAGGAACTTATATTCTCAGCATATTAGAGATATGTTATTGTCTCAATAATAATACATATTTATTTAAGTCTAATTTTGGGCTTTTATCAACTCAATTCTCACAGAAACATTAATAGATCATTTTTTATTATATATTATAACCTCTAATCAATTATACTTCTTTTTCAGTCCACGAACAAAAGATGATCTTAGAGCATATTTTATACTTTTACAGGTAAGAAAGCAAGAATTTAGTTATCTAATTTAGACCTCAGTCTATGCATGTATATAGGTGAAATTATATCAAATATTAAGTATTCTTTTTACCAACATTATTGATACTTTGGATTGTAGTTACTTGTAACTAGAGAATTAAAGATACAACAAACAATGGAAGCTAATTTATCTCTGGGATTAAATTTTTAATTCTTGCCTTCCTGCTGTGGCATTTGGGCACAAACAGAAGGGAAGAACATCTTCCCCCTCCAATTAATCTCCTTTCTTATAACTAGAACAAGAGGCCTGGTGCACGAAATTCGTGCACTGAGCTGGGGAGGGGGTATCCCTCAGCCCAGCCTATACCCTCTCCAACCTGGGACTCCTGGCTCCCAACTGCTTGCCTGCCTGCCTGCCTGCCTAACCACTTCTGCCTGCCAGCCTGATCACCCCATAACCACTCCCCTGCCAGCCCGATCACCCCCAACTGCCCTCCCCTGCAGGCCTGATTGCCCACAACTGTCCTCCCCTATCAGCCTCTTGTGGCAGCTATCTTGTGACCACATGGGGGCAGCCATCTTGTGCAAGGGCGTGATGGTCAATTTGCACATCACTTCCTTATATAGAATGGGCTCCAAAACTTTATTTTCTAAGTAGTACGTTTCTAACTTCTCTATGTATTTTCAATAAAAGCTTAAGCTAGAATATGAATAAAAAAATCAAAGTGGTTTATATTTGCAAAACAAAGATGAACTTTTTCTTCTTGGGAGCTACAGATTCACAGATAGAAAAAATAACACAATTACGTTTAATATCTTTCTCAGAATCCTCAGTTTAATAACACATCTACGTACGTCATCTATGCTCACTTGCTAAGACAGATAGCTGCCTTAGTGGAAGCTGACCATCATTTCTTAGTCCACTGGGTTAAAAAGTAAGTCCTTCTTTGATATTAAGAACTTCCATAATCTTAGAGTTTTAAGTTTGCTATGAGTTAAATATATTAAATGTTTTCAGGTCTTTAGAAAAGATACTGATACTTCAGTGCCTCAAAAGGCAATTATATGCATACATTTTAGTCCTACATAGAGGATAATTAAAAATGTTTCTATTGTCAGTAACCATTTTGCTTGTGCAAGCTGTGGTCGAGATTTCTGTCCACATTTCTATCACTGATGGTGCCTGGATTTGCTCAGACATTAGTATTTTAATTTGTGTCTTTTTATTTCCTGTCTATGTATCAATGTAAATTTCATCATTGTTTACCTGGTGCTTTTCCTTCCCCAAAATCATCTTTATCAAACGTAGATTAGCCATCAGTATCAATTTATAAAGGTACCATACTTTTTTCATAGAACTATACTCATATCAACAATTACTTTTCTTCATGATTGATAACAATTAAAGAGGCAAAATATTTTCAAAATTAATTTTAAAATACAGTCAATTCTCATTATTCACAGTAGTAAGCTATATAATACAAGCCTAATATGCTAAGTGTCCAATCGTCCAGTCGGCTGTTCAACCAATCAAAGTGTAAGATGCTAATGATATGCTAAGGCAGCTCAACCACTCGCTATGATGTGCATTGACCACCAGGGGGCAGAAAGTTGACCAGTCAACCAGTCGCTATAATATGCACTGACCACCAGGGGGCAGACATTCCAACCGGTAGGTTAGCTTGCTGCTGGGGTCCAAGACTGAGTGAGACAGGCTGGACATGCTCTGGCACCCTCCCGTGGTACTTCCCTGGCTGGCCAACCTCCTACATCCCTCCCTGGCCCCGATTGGGTCCCTTGGCCTGGCCTGTGCCCTCTCGCAATCTGGGACCCCTCAGGGATGTCGGAGAACTGGTTTCGGCCTGATCCTGAGGGCAGGCTAAGGGACCCTACTGGTGCACAAATTCATGCACCAGCCTCTAATTTTCTATAAATGTACTGTGAACAGTGAATTAGTGAATACTAAACTATTGCCCCTAAAGGAAACTCAGGGTTGGGCTCCTGCGAGCTTTAAGGTCAACATTTTCATCAGCTGATGACTACATAACCTTGATTTACCTGTACTTCTATTTAAAGACATCTTATTTAATATAAATTGTTGTTTCATTAACACTGAATTTACAGCCAACAGTACTATGATTCATGTCTGAACAAATGTTATGTAACACAAGTGTATCCTCTATGGCATACAACATCCTTCTTGTACTTAGGAAGACTAGACAAAACTTTAACACTACTTTTGGGGGCCATTTTAAAACAGCAAAATCACTAACAAAAACCACAAAAATGTGAAAAACATGACACTCTGCAGACAGCATAAAGGCCACTTGTTTACAGCATGAGAGCTAGAACACTACAGAGCATTCCTTTCCCAGCTTCAGCTGGAAATGTGCACATTGGGCAGCTAAATTTTTTTGCCACTGTTTGCACATCTACAAGTGACAATGAAAGAGCCACATTATCAATTTGGCGGTTATAATTAATTTTAGTAAGTAGGTGAAATTGCACATACAGAGTCTGCGAATAATAGAATTGACTGTTAAAAGCCTTCACACATCTTAGTTTTTGGATAAAATGAAATGTTTAATACTAACTGTATAGTAATATTAATGTTTATTTCTTATTCAATTAAGAAGTAATATTCCAGGTAAGATTTTCCATCTTTTCAAATGTTTGGCAATTTAAAAATCGAATTTGGGGGAATATTCTAAAAGTTTATGCATATGGAATGTACTTTATTATCTAATGAATATGTTGCCAAAATAGACAATGTGAATTTTGATTATATTATTTCAAAATCTTTACCAGATTATCCCAGAAGAGGTTCAAACAATTGGTAGAGAGATTGCTGCAGTTTATTTCTTTACGACTGTTTCCTGCAAAGCCTGAAGAATTTCCACCACTAACAAAATGTTCCTGGTGGATCCCATCAGCATCTAAAGTGCTGGCTTTACTTAGTAAGTTTTGTTCTTCTATCATCTTTACTTTTCTTTTGTTAAATAGTAGAGACATTTCCATAAGGACCTCAAAGTACTACGGAGGCATTCTTACATGTTAAAGCATTTCTTTGAAGTGTAGAGTTGTGATTTAATTTCTTTTTTGATAATGGAGTTCACGGTTAATTAACAAGCATGAGAGAGCTTTGTGCTTTTTATTGGGCGGTATTCTGTGTTGTGGCTAACTGCAAATAATCTGCTACGTAGTGACTCCTAAGAACACAAGAACTTCTATGAATTCCTGAGGGATGCTAAGGAGAGAACACACTTATGGCGGGAACAGAAAGAGCAGATGGCCATCTGGGTGCTCCTCTTACTAGACCAATACAATCCCCACCACAAGTTCTTTGAAAAAACAAATTATTACTCCATTTTGAGCAGAATTACAAAACTACTTTTTCCATTGGAAGCTACAATTGCTTAAAATAGGAATAGGTAAAGACTACTTAGTAGACATTAAAATGTTATTAGAGTAAATCATGCGCATGTTGCAAAAGATCATTATGTTAGAATTTATCTTTACAGATACTGCCAACAGTTTGGTCCACCCTCCCCTTATTCCTTATACCGATTTCTATAATTCTACACTGGATCACATTGATCTCATGGAGGAGTACCACACCTGGCAGAGCTTTGGAAACTCCCACAGGTACAGTCAGAAGCTCATTTGGTTACTCACCTAAATGAAATACTATTCAAAATAATGACTGGGTTTTACGTTTGTGTAAATAAATTTAAATCTTCCCATACGTTTACATATAAATGTATAAATGTAGTTTAATTATTCAGCCTTGAAATACTGTATTTGTGAAAGCATTTTCCTTTTCTGTTATATTTCGAATTCATATGCATGTTAATTTGTTTTTGGTTTGATTAATAACATCTTTTGAAGAAGGGAAAGGTACTGTCTTAATGTGCAGTTTCTTGTAGCTTCTTATTCTGTATGCTGTTGTCTAGGACTGGGATTAGAAAACTTTTTCCGTAAAGTACTAGTACTAGATGGTAAATATTTTTTTGCTTTTTGGGCTATACAATCTCTGGTCTGTTGCAGCACAAAAAGACAGCCTTAGACAATATGTAAATGAGCGGGGGTGTCTGTGTCCTACGACACTTGATTCACAAGCACAGGCGACAGGCCATCTTTGTCCCCTGGGCCATCGTGTGCTTGTGCCAGATCTAACACAGTGATCACACACATGTGCACGTACATAACACACTCACTCCTTTTCTTTCTTTCTTTACTCTGTAGGAAAAATGGTTGACCATATAGTATTTAAAAAATGGATGTTAGAGAAAGATCTTTATCACAAATGACTTATTACAATGGTATAACAGATTTTCAAAACACTTGACCAAATTCTTTAGTACACTGCCCCTTATACCTACACTTACTATTTGAATTAAATCAGCAAGACGATCCCAGTTTATTCCCAGACCAGGAGATGTCCTGGAGAGTTCACGGAGACTGACTAAGAGATGTAGGATGGATGGAAGTAACCCCCAACCGCAGACTAGTTGATAAACTGGTTTAAGCTGCCAGGGACCCTTTCTGTAAGAACTGGCCTAAAACATAAAATGTCTCTCAGGACATATTTCAGTCCATCTATGAACACTTGGAATTGAGTAAGAATTCCATTTCTGGGACCTCTGTCAATGTGACAAATACTTTCTTGGGAAAGTTTATTTTACAAAGAAGCTTTTTTTCTCCCACTTCAATATAATTATAACGTTGTAGACAAAAACCACAAAACAACTCCAAGAGTTACTGTGTGTATTTTAGTGACAACTTTTGATACACAGCACCTCTAACCACTGTACCACAGCATTGTACCAAGAATGAATTAGACTTTTGATCCCATGGTCCCTCCGGCCCTTGGGAAGCCAGCCTGGACCTAGAGCCCCTGGCCATGAGCAGCCTCAGCTGCTTATCTAGTATCTCATACACATAGTTTCCTTCTTCTAAGTGCCAGGACTAGAGATGCTCATTTCTTAATTTTTAGTTGGCACTTAGTGACTCAGAATCATTCCACATTAGTACTGAACAACTCTTACTGGTTTAACCATTTCGATCCAGGGGAAAAGCTACTTCGCTTTCCGTTCGCACTAGCGCTACCTCCTGTGACCCCGTAGTGCCTTCATGGCACCTGGTGCTCACGGACGCCTTACCTGACTGCACTCGGATGGATTCCAATGAAAACTGATGGAGGCATCGCAGCCACTTCGGATGGAGTCTAACTCACTGACGTGTCAGCACTGCCATGCTCCAAATGCCTTTCTCTGCCTGTGGCTCTTTTACATGGCATAGAATGCTTTCATTACCTTTGATCATGATGCTGTACCTTTACACACACACATCATTTCATCTTGCTCTATCATTAAGTGCAGTACCAACAGTCACATACTTTTATTGGTCTTAGGTTTATTACTCTACTTGTTATTACTATAGTTATTGCAAGATTTCCTCACTTCTGAAGCTCTCGCCTCAGAAATGTCCATTTAATAATGGATTTTTATGTTACTTTCTGTACTTGAACTTTCTGTCCTAATCCTCTTTCAACACTCTGCCTCTTGGTTCTGGTGTTGGCCATATTTTCCACAGGTAATGATGTACAGGCGACTGGACATAAACTGGAGTTACTATATAACAATGTCAGCAGTTAGCGCATATTTCATTAGATGTAGCTTCCTCCAGAAAACAAAGGTACTGCACCCCTGGTAATGACACACACTTCACAGGGCTGTGGGGATTAAGAGGAATTATGCACTTGAGATCATTTTGTAAATGATAAGACATTATTCAGAAGTAATGTGTTGTGTTAGAAGGGGTGCCTTACATTCCCTTAGTATAATTTTGCTAAAAAATACACAATTTTGCTTTTTCTGTTTCCACTTGTTGGGCAGGTTTTCCTTCTGTCAGTACCCATTCGTTATTTCTATAGCTGCAAAAAAAATCATTATTCAGAGAGACTCAGAGCAGCAGATGATAAGCATCGCAAGGGTAAGCCAGCTACGTAAGCATATTTGTGCTGACTATAATCAATATAGTAAATACTTTAATAATAAGTAAGTCAAATGTCTTATGAACTGTTCTAGCATAATTAGGAAATGTTAAAAGTAAAATTCACATTATATTCCCCCCTCCCCCCCCCCAAAAAATGTTTAAATCTGTTTATGATACAGGGAAAAGATACCCCTCACCAACTTCTGATTATGTTATAAATATAGCAGAAAGATTAAATGTGTCTCATAAACCCCAAGTACTGGAAACGCGTCAGACATTATTCTGTAGACACCACAGTCCAGCTTCAGTACCGAGCAGAGAGCTCTGGTGAAAATTACAGTGAGGGCTAGGAGTGTCCGTGCGAGCCAGCCTCTGAAACGTTTTCTTGGTTTTATGAAAATCAAATAAAAACAACCATAAAATTGAAGATGTAATCAGGTGTCATCTTAAAAAAAAATGAGAAATGTGTCCAAAGAAGGTAAAATATGTCTTATGGTTTCTTAGGAAACCAAATGCACGGAGGCCCATAGGAACGGGGGAGCTTTCCAGTTGGCTTTAGTCGAGTTACAGAGCAGGACAGAGCTCACCTCCGGCCCGTCTGCGGCACTCCCCGCCGCTTGTGTTTCAGCACAGCACCATCAAGTTATATTCTTTGTCGTAGGCATCAGATTAAGGGAGCTTTTTTATTAGCGCTTTGGACCGGACACGTAAATGCTCATATGTTTTGAATATCTGACTTTGGGACATGATTGCTTACAACTTTAAAAATTAGAGGAAAGGTTGGTTGCAGTCTTTTTAAAATAAAAAGAGACGCATGGAATTTTTAAAAAAATGGTTTCCATGTCTTGTCCGAGAATACAAAAAGAATGCTAAAACATAAATTACAGTACTTCAAAATTGCATACCAAGTAAGAATTGTTTATTCTTCAGTAATTCAGTTCCTAGAAGGTGAGTACTTTTTTTCCTCTCACAGAGCTGGACAAGAGATTTGAGGGACTGGTAACATCCCAAAGTCAGCTTACACCAAGTATGGGGATATTAGAAGAAATGTTATTAACCATGTGCAAGGGAGTTCCATAACCACACTACTCCCTTCCCCCCTGAAAAATACCAATGTTTATTTAGCACCAGAATTCTTAATCTTGGGTAGATACTGGCTCAAAGATTAGTCTATATAACTAGTCATTTTGACATTTTTTTATGAGTTGCATTTAAGCAGTTTCATGCACCTTTTTAGTATTCTGTTTTTACATTGGGCTATTTTTATATATATATTTGTAAGAAAAAATCTAAAGAGCTAGAAGTTTATATAAGTTCCTCTGAGCAGTTTTCTGCTGTCACTCCCCATTTTAAGATAACAAATAACTTCTTCAGTGGAACTTCTCTTCCCAATACAAGGAGAGTGGCAGCTGTAGATTATCGCAGGCTGTCTTCCACAAGGCATGGACGCAAGTTATAGAGACGGAGAGACAAGTGGCATTGTCAGTTCTTACAGGTGTTTCCCAACTTTTTTAAGTTGTAAACTGCCATACCACTTGGAATTCATGACGTGAATATTTTGACATGAGGACAGCCTGATAGGTAGTTACTGTAAACAAGAGCTTACTTACATGGTATAATCTAAAGTTGTAAAAGAGATTCCCAACCTAAAAATAGCGTCCTCATCAGACTATATCTAAAATGTCACTACTATTACTTCTTTCATTTGAAGCACTTTTTATTAGATACTAGAGGCCCAGTGCATGAAATTCGTGCACTGGAGGGAGGGGGTCCCTCAGTACGGCCTGTCCCCTCTCAAAGTCTGGGACCCCTCGCCCCTTACCGCCCGCCTGCTCACTGCTCCTTAAAGCTTGGCTCGCTGTTCCTTAGTGCTGCTGCGGAAGCAGGAGAGGTTCCCGCCATCTGCCATCGCTGTGAGCCTGGCTTCTGGCTGAGCCGCGCTCCCCCTATGGGAGTGCAGTGACCACCAGGGGGCAGCTTCTACATTGAGTGTCTGCTCCCTGGGGGTCAGTGTGCATCATAGTGATTGGTCGTTCTGGTTGTTCCACCATAATGGTCTTTTAGGCTTTTATTATATAGATGAATTCCTGATGGGAGGAGTAGTCACTGAGCCTTGTCATGTTCAATTAGCATCCTGGTATAATTTGTGGGAGGACATTTCCAGTGTGATGGCTTCCCAGGAGGTACAGACTGGGAACAGAAGGTAGAAAAGGGTAGTTTGAACATGAAAGATGGGACCCAGAGAAGATAAAAACTATTGAAAGCCTTTAGACGTAGAAACTGGAGAAATGAAGAAGGGTCTGAATTAGAATGTTTTATCATAGTAACCTATCTACCAAATCATGAGAGTAGGATTAGTAACAGATTTGGGATATTAAAATTTTACGTACTAAAGCAAATTGCTGCATATGCCAGTATTTAAAATGTCTGAAATGAGTCTTTAATCTGCACAATTCATTTAGTTTGCTACCAAGATGAAGTAGTCTGAAAAAGATTTAGATAAATTAAGTATGCAAATATGTAGACTTTAATTGTATTAGAGGATATTTTATATAGTCCTTATATTTTTAATGTGTTTTTTTACATATTCATTGTTTATATTTTAAAAAATTGATATTTTTAATCACCCATGTTTCATCACCCAGACATAACTTTTAACATTTTGATAAATGTTCTTTTGATATTTTTCAAGTATATTATCTTTTAAGAGCAAGAGTTGTATACACAATTTTGTTCCCTGCTTTTTTTCACTTGTGCCTTCCTTAAACATTTTCCATTTACATAGTTTTTATGACCATCATTTTTGATAGCTGTATTATATTCTGTTAGATAGATACAAAATGTAGTATATTTCTAAAGTTTTGCTTTTATAGTAATGCTATGATGACCACCTCACTGCATGAAATATTTTCTGTTTTTAGAATTCCTAGAAGTAGAATTATTGGAACAAAGAATATGAACATTGTTAATGTTTTTTGATAAATACTGACCAAACTACTTTCTAAAAGTAGACTAATTATGCTTTGAGAGTAATTCAGTATCTAAAAAACCTTAAGCCAAGTTTATCATCCAAGTATATGTATCAAATGTTCCCACACTATGCTTTGTATTTATTTACAGAAAACCTTGCTATTTAAGAGATGATATATGTGGAAACTAAAACATAGCACACTTTACTATAGAAGGTGAATTATCTTTGGTCCTCCATTTTGGATCCCCTTTGGTTACCATTGTTTCAAAACAAAATAATAGAGCATTTTCAGACATTAAAATTTGTATAAATGAGTTTATGAAATTTATATGGGATATGGCATAAAGAATAATATATTGATTTTTAATGAAGTTTAAATGTTTTAAGTGAAATTACAATTTAAGTAAAAATGAAAATGTTTGCTTTCTTTTTCAATTAGCAAAGTCTGGTGGATAAAGTATCTCGAAGACAGAGACCTGATATGAATATGTTATTTCTAAATATGAAAGTAAGGAGGACACATCTGGTTAGCGATTCTCTTGATGAGGTATAGATCATTTATTCAAAAATGGTATTCACTGATTAAAGCTTTAAGTACATCCTATAATTCTAAAATTTTAATAAACTGCCTTATTTCTTTATGCTAGTAAGTATGCTTCCTTATATTTTGATACCATAGTTTAAGTCAGTTCTGTATTCACAGTTAAGCCCATTTTTATATATTTATTAATAGTTTGTTGTTAATTCCCCAGGAAGCGATTTTATTTAGAACTCTATGTATGACTATATAACCTAGATTGTAGACCCACCTTTTTCCCCTGCTGGTGTGTAACAGGTCACTTTAGCTTTGCCTCAAATTACTCATCTGATAAAATCAGGGGTCTAATCTACAGGGTGTATTTGGTAATTAAGGGTCAAGTCTACTTTGATTTTATGTACTATGTATTATAGAGCTTCATGCATGTACAATTCTTAGCCAGATCTGCATGGGGCTATTATAAGTTAAAGGCTGATTTAGTTTTGTGATTTTTAAAAGTTTATTACTGAAGGCAAGTTAGAGAAAAGGAAATGAATTATTTTATATTGTAATCTGCTATATTAGAATCTCAGAGACAATATGAACCTGGGATACAGTCAAGGTACCTGACCTCCTCTAGTTCTGTTTCTTGATCTATACAACAAACTTAGCAATACCTAGTTCACAGTGTCTGACAGATTCATTGGATGGATGGATGGATGGATGGATGAGGGGATGGATGAGGGGATGGATGGATGGATGAGGGGATGGATGGGTGAGTGTTCTGTGACGCTGTAAATAAGATACTGACTACCTAACACATTTCTTAGGTTTTAAGAAGTTAATTTCCTTTTTCTGCCATTTGTTCTTTTCTACTATATGCTTTCTTCAAATAGTTAACCCGGAAAAGAGCAGACTTGAAAAAGAAGTTGAAAGTTACATTTGTAGGGGAAGCTGGTTTGGATATGGGTGGCTTGACTAAAGAATGGTTCCTTCTTCTAATTCGCCAAATTTTTCATCCAGATTATGGTGAGTATTTAATTTTTATGAATAGTATTTCTTCATAATTATTAGATTTCATTAGGCCCTCTTATTTTTAATCTACCCTATGGTTTTACAGATTTTTTGGTCAACCATAAATCTTAAATAATTTTTAAGGACTATTATTTAAATTTTAAAAATTGACCAAATTGATTATCAAATGTTGTTTTATTGGGAATCCTACACAAAATATATAGATTTGAAAGTATATATTTGCAAGGGAGCATCCACTTTCTTCCCAAATAAGCCAAATACAAGGGAATTTAATTTGTCATTGAAATAAAGAACATTTGAAATTTTAAAAAACTAGTTTGCTCTTCTAAACTAATATTTAAAGCCTCTCTCATTAAATAATGAGCCATTTTAATGAATAGGAATTCATTAATTTTTAAGACAGATATAATGATTTGATATTTAAATTTGGGTTTATTTTAATTTAGAGAAAACACCTACCTAATCATTATTTTTATTGTTTTTCTTCAGAGGAGAGTTTTAAGGGTTTATTTTTCTTTATTTTGTATGCATTATATATATATCATCTTTCTGGTAATGGGAATTAGAGATGACATGGTTAAATTGAAATCTCTACATAATCCTCAAAATTAATTTTGATCATAACCAATAACTTATAAACTAGAATTTTTATAAAGAAAATCAACTGATTTTCTGTCTTTTTACCCCATGTTTCAGGATACCAATGAACAGTAAAATGCTCCTGCATGCTCTCTGTACATAGATTTGATATATTTTAACATGAGAGATTATTTGTAACAGAACTATTACTGAACTGGTTTGCTTCTAACAGATGAGATGTCATATATATTTTTACCACTCTGATTTTTAAATCAATCACACTAATGAAATCATGTTTCTTTTTTTCAGGCATGTTTACATATCACAAAGATTCACACTGCCATTGGTTTAGCAGCTTTAAATGTGATAACTATTCTGAATTCCGATTGGTTGGAATTGTATCCTTTAAACTTTCCACTAGGAGGTGCTAGGAGACCAGATATGTTTAAAATTTTTATCTGAATATTAGAAAACTGTTTTCAAGCATTTTATTCAAATTAAGCATGCTTGTCAATTTTACTAATAGACTTTCAACAATCTTTATTATTTGTAATATCACAGCTACACGTCAGCAGAATTAATTAATTGAAAGGAATGAATGAATTTTTATATTTTCCTGAAAACCTTATCTCAAAATAAAAATATTTTATATTTCATATATTATCTAATTTATCAGAAAATTAAGACTTTAAAAAATCAAAGTATCTTCTGTTCATGATTAGTTTGTTCTAAGTATAAAGTGAAAAAACTAACAGAAAAATCATTTATTTCACTCAGTTTGCTAAATAGAAATTGTGGAAATTAAATCTAGGTCTTTAATCTGCCCCTCAAATCCTAAAGTATTAGTAAAAATTAAAAATATTGGGAATATTTAAAGTATATGGCATTACTTTAAGTACTGTTAAAATTATATAAACCGCTATGCCATCCTCTGACCCCTGTCAGGTGTACTACAGAAGGCATCTTGTGTTCAGTGGAAACTGGACAAGATACCTATCACATTAGCTTTTTTAATCTAAAAGTATAATTGTGAAAGGATGGAAGAGTAAATAAATGAGCAGGTATGTATTGGAGATGCATAGGTTAAAAGAGGAAAATACTATCCACCTTTAAGAAGTTCACCGTTTAAATGGGCAGATGACCACCATGCAAGATAGTCAGTTCTCAGAGTCAAATGACCACTTGACATTAATTGCTAAGGAGTTCTGAGGAGAAAAAGATTCAATATAGTCCTCCCACAGAAGGTAGACATTTAAAGGTGGAGCCATTCTGTCTGATTAACACAGGTCTGTAAAAGAGTAAGACGGCCGTCAGCCTATAACCAGGAGGTCACGGGTTGATTCCCAGTCAGGGCATACGCCCAGGTTGTGGGCTTCGTCCCCAGTGTGAGGCGTACAGGAGGCAGCCAATTAATTATTCTCTCTCATCGTTGATGTTTCTATCTCTCCTTCTCCCTTCCTCTCTAAAATCATATATATATATATATATATATACACACACACACACACACACATATATATATATAGACATACAGTGGAAGAATGAGTAGAACAAAAAACTGTCTTGTGCTGGGCCTGTTACAGCGCAATGTGTAGGTCCAGTTGATTGAAGCAGAGGGCACACTGGGAGTTATGCAAGACACCTTCAGGAGGAGAGTTAAGAGCTATCTTCCTTTCTAAAATCAAAAAATGTACATTTTTTAAAAAGAGCTATCTTCTGGAGAGCTTTGAATATCTTTGTTGCATTTGTTGGAATAAATCCTGAGACCTGTATATGGAAATTGAGGAACTAGATGGAAAAAAGGGTTCTAGAAACAAAGCTACACATTGAAAAGGTAAACTCAGTTTGCAATTTTGTGTATGCTGTCATGTCTAAAAGGTCCAAGGGACCAAGTTCCACAATATGGAACACTGGACAATTCTTAGACTTTTGTTTCCATTGTACTGTTTACAGCCATCATTTGTTAACGTTTCAACTTTGCTGAAAGGCTGAGTCCCTGATGCTTCTCATTACACTACGAACGATTTGGATTTCCCGATACGTGTTTGTTGCACTTGACATTCTCATCACAGCTTACGTTTGAGTGATATTTTGACTTTCTAATGTTTGTATTGCAGTTTTAGGTCTTACTGAGCTATCACATTTTTTGAATAATGTTATACATAAAATCATTAATTTGCTTTTTTCTTTTTAAATGTTATTTTATAAATTGATTTTTTTTTTTTTTGGCGATAGAGGAAGGGAAAGGGAGAGAGAGATGGAAGCATCGACTGGCTGCCTCCTACGCACCTCGAATTGGGGACTGAACTGCAACCCACGCCTGTGCCCTGAGCAGGAAACGAACCGGTGACTTCTGGGTGCATGGGTCAGTGCTCTACCACTGAGCCACACCGGTCAGGCGCTAGTTGTTTTCTTTACAATAGACATTAGTTTCTATTCAGTCATTACCAAGGGAGCATAGTAAGCATATTTACTTATGTTGCATATTTTGAGTTAAGTAATTGCAGTAAGTTCTCACTTAACGTTGTCGATAGGCTCTACAACTTTAAGTGAAATGACATATAACAAAACCTATTTCACCGTAAGCTAATTGATATAAACAAGAGTTAGGTTCCTGCAGCACCTGGTCAACATGACAATGAAACAGTACTGAATGAAATAATGTTATTCAAGGACCTGCCATAAATCTAAAATTATTATGGCCACTACATCTCATTGTTAATGTGTATTTATCTCACACAAAGATAATCTGTAGAAAATAAAATTGATGCCTCAAAAGCATGAAAACATGTAGGAAAAACGTGAGACAATAGTGGATTGTGATCATGTAAGCGGTGGAGAGATCTGCTGAAGGTGAGGAGAACTAAAAATTGAGAACAGGCATAACGATTGAGAAAATATAGTTAGTTCTAATACTTCATTTTTAAATATGTTAAGGCTTTGGCGTTTACAGGAGAAACCTGTAATAATAAACATTTTTGAAGACTGCATGATGAGACATAACAAGTTTTAAAAGTATGATTGCTTATATCACAAGGGGCACTGGAACGAAGAGTAGGAACAGTGTGGAGCAATGCAGGGCTTTCAAACTCTGTTTGTAGCACATGACGCCTCATCCCCACTCCTGCTTCAACCAGAGCACATTGATTTAGTGCGAATGGAAGGGTCCTGCAGCAAATCCTGTAAGGCTACATCCTCATCTGTTAAATTATAATTAAAAGGACTTTTTAAAATGAAAAGTACATAGAACTTGTCGCTAGAGTGACTGCTCATAAATTAGTATTTGGTTTTTGCCATTGTGGTTTTTGCCATTATTGCTATATCATAATTAAAGACATATATTAGAACTTTTCAATATCGGTCCCTTGCATACACTGCTCCGTCTCTGTTACTATGGTTACCAATAAAATAGCATATCTATTTCTTAAATTATTAACCTCATCCTGCCTTAGCAAATTGAAATACAGGCTGTCTTGTAATTTTTTAAAATTTGTTTGCAGTAATTTGTCCAGCCCATATGATAAGATTTCCTTTTGAGCCTACAAAATGAATGACTTCCTTAATAACTTGATATAATAATCTTTATTTGATAGTTGAAATACGAAATTTGTACTGAAACCCGTCTATCAGCAAATGGATGTTACATTCTGCCATATAACTGATAAATTAAATACATTTGGCCCAGAGGCTCATGGTTGAGCATTGACCTATGAACCAGGAGGTCACAGTTTGATTCCCAGTCAAGGTATATGCCCTGGTTGTGGGCTTGATCCCCAGTGGGGATTGTGCTTTCCTCTATGAAATCAACAAAAATATTTTTAAATATAATTAGGCAAAAATATTTTTAAATATATATATATATACACATATATATATATATATATAACACATCTATAGCTTTTTTACTTTAACCCTCTGAATAAACTCCAAGTATTAAAGGCCTTTCAGATATTACCATAGGAGAGTAATTGTCCTGTTAGCTTATCAACAGTGTGTATGTATGTCTCTGTGTGTGTATCCATATGTTTATTCAGCTCAGCTCTCTTTAGTCTGTATTTAGTTTTAAAATAGATAAAATGGTTACCAAAATTAGTAGTGTGTTCAGTGAGTTCTATTAAATAAATTGCTGCTACTTATAAAATCACCATCTTTGTTTAAATTTAGAAAGTATTTCTTATATATTTTTGGATATGTGTGAGACTGTTACCTGTTGTGATCTTAAATAAACTTTTCTAAGAAAATCATTAAATACTATCAACTAAACCCCTCCTTTTTACATGACTTGGTAATCAAAGAATTGTGTGGGAAGATGAAAGTATGTGGGATTCATTAAACGTCAGTATTAGATCTGAAAGAAGTATACAGGAAATAGACTGATGTATAATTTAAAACTCACTTGCTGTCATGGATTTTATGTTAATACTTAACATTTAGTATGCATAGCTTATGGGACTAGCTGTTTATAACAGCATTACACTGGATATTCGTTTCCCCCCCTGCTGTTACAAGAAACTATTGAGCCCTCCCATCGTTCCTAGTGATCAAAATACACCAGTGGGCATCTGCAGTGTCACCACTGATGACTTAAGTCAAATTATGCCTGTAAGTATAAAGCTACTAGCATCGTATTCCTTAATGCTAGCATCCTCTACCTGCACCATCTTTCTCCTCCTAATGCTATTCTTATTTTCAAATAATGTTTCTCTCTACTTTTGTAACCCATCTCCTTTTTTATCTGGATTTCTCCTTCTTGTGGAGACACATCATTCACTTTGCAGCACTCGTCAGCTCTTATATTATGTTAATGAATACTCCGCTGCTTCGCTGAGAGGTGAGCCATGACTTGGAGCAACAGAATTGTCCAGAAACAACAAGAAATCTTCCCAACAGTCCTGTGAAAATTACACTGGAGGGTTTATGTTGAAAACAGGAGAGGCAGCATAACCTAGAATTAGTGTGTGTGCTGTCTCTTTTGCTTCTGCTAAGCCACTCTCAAATATGCCGTATTAACTAAGACCAGGGTATTCGAAATGTGCAAAAGCACTATTCTGTAACTTCACACACACTTATTTAATTATACATTTACAAAAATCATTTTGAAAGTTTGAAAGGATAATAAATACTTTAGAGCTAGCATATTACAGGTAAGGGTCTAAGATTGACAGTATTGATGGACAGATCTCAACAAAAATTAGGATTTGAAAATGCAAAGCGGGGGTTAAAATGTCTACAGTCCTGAATGCAGCAGATCTGAGTACATAACTTCATGACCTACTGACATTGTATTTTGTCATTAAAAATTTAATCTTTGAAAGAAGATAGTCCCTTCCCTTGGGTTCACCTCGTGGTCCTTGGAGTTCTTAATAAAAATCACAAATCTCGCCCTACCTTATTTGGCTCAATAAACAGAGTGTCAATCCGTGGATTGAAGGGTCCCGAGTTTGATTCCAGTCAAGGGCATGTACCTTGGTTGTGGGCACATCCCCAGGAGGAGGTTTGCAGGAGGCAGCTGATCAATGTTTCTCTCTCATCGATGTTTCTAACTCTCTATCCCTCTCCCTTCCTCTCTGTAAAAAAATCAATAAAATATTTTTTTTTAAATCACAAATCTCCCAATTATAATTTTCAGCACCCATAATTTTTATTAATAATTGCAATCTATGCCCATCTATATTTTGTATAAAAATTTGTTTTTAATGAATGGAAAACTTTCTATGTAATCTCTTAATTTAAAATAAAGTAAAACTTTTTAAATAAAACCTAATTAAAAAAAATATTTGGTTACTTTTTACATTTGTTTAAATCTCTGCTACTTAGTAGCATGAGTTGTAACCTAATTTAGGAAAATTTTTTTTCCAGTGTTTTCAACTTCTTGGAAAAAAGCAAGGTATTGTAACTGAAATACAGACCCCACTTACATGCATGAATGCTGTGTTTTTGTATTTAAAAGCTGTATCCTGAAACATCAGCACATTTTTAAGAATTTAAGTTGAAAATGAGAAATGCTGCAAACTTATAAATAGTAAGTTGCAGACAGCAGTGAATCATGATGAGAACTATGTTCTTAGCTTGCTGCACAAGAACAGTCTGAACCGGATATTCACCTCCTATATGACCTTTTCCAGTGAAAAGGTAGATGGCAGAAATCATTAACAAATATTTTGTGTTCTGGAAAATACATCTCAAATATTATCTTTATTTCAAAATCTGAAAGTTTGTCTTTATCTCACATGCAGTTGAGGTATATACATCTGCTTTTAGGTAAAATCATTTGGTTTAAAACCACAGATAATAGATTTCTTTTTATAGGAGCTGGCCCATGGATTAAGTGAACTCCTGTCATATGAGGGCAATGTTGAAGAAGATTTCTACTCAACATTCCAGGTACAAATAGCTTTCTGTTAATCATGTATTTCATATATGAAAAATGCCGTTTGTTACGAAACACCCATTATTAGAAAAGATGAACAGGATTAGTCAAGACACACCAATCATATCCCCGATCACGGAGGATCTGAACCTGATGAAGTAGACAGTGGAGACACAGATGAACCAGCAGTCAAGAAAGTGCTTACAGAAATTCACCAAAACTCATTTCCACTCAGGAGCCTACCAATAACTGGGAAATGGAAATTAAAGTAATCCACATTGCTCCAACGCACCTAAATGGCCACAGGTGTTTTGTGAATATCAATCAGTAGAGTGGTTAACATTCAACAGAGAGGGTTAAGTTAAAGGCCTACTTTTTTACCTTGCAATGCATGTGATTTGTACTAAGATGGAGAAAAACTGCTTTTTAAAATTAACAAAGCTGTTTGTTCACTAAAGCCTGTTATCATATCAACCATGCCAATAAATATCTTGTGCTGGAATCTCCCATCAGGTTTTTCAGGAAGAATTTGGAATAATTAAGTCCTATAATTTAAAGGCAGGTGGTGAAAAAATTCCAGTTACCAATCAAAATAGGAAAGGTAGGTTAGACACCATTTCTTAATTCAAATGCACTAGTGTTTACCTTTTACTTTTACTGTGTAACAGATGGAAAATTGCCTTTCAGAATATGTACAGCTGTATGTTGACTTTCTTCTCAACAAATCCATCTATAAGCAGTTCGCTGCATTTTATTATGGATTTCATAGTGTGTGCGCTTCAAATGCCCTTATGGTGAGTTTAAGTCTTTAAATTATGCTTTCGGTTAGGTTTTATAATGTGATAATAACTGACAAAAAATTCCTTAAGCATTTTAGTAGATAAACTTTTAAAGTAGAAAATGTTTTCTGCTTTTTAAAGGTAGAGGCTAGAAATAAAAATAGTTCTCCCACTTCAGCCTTCACTCTCTGAAGAGAAACAAGACCAGTCAGCTCCCATTTTTCTCCCCTTGTGCTATGTCTTATACTGTGTCTTTTATGGCTTCAGAAAATTCCCCCAAGCAAAGGATGAAGAAATCCTGTGGGCCCAAGGTCTTAATACTGAGGGACAAAGCACAGAAAACAGTTAACACATAAGCTCGGGGGCAAAAGCCACCTGTTATTGACTAAAGAACATATTGATAACTGCTTCCTGCTGCTTCAAGAATCCCTTGACAACTCTGAGTTGTCTCTGACCCAGAAAAAGTAGTTTGTCTCCAGAGTCACGATGGACTCTGGCTGGTTTGCCTTATCTGAGGCATGTGAGCATGAGGCAGCCTCCTTCTAGAACTCCACGCTGAAAATGTAAGCTGAAAGCACAGTTTGTCTAAAGAACTGGTGCTCTTCACCCCAGCTACCCAGGGGCAGACTCTGTCACGCCACTTTCATTTACCCTCGGGTTTATGCTGAGAGTTCGGAGTAAGGTCTTTCATTTGAATTGCTTTTCCTAGGAGAGAGCTAGTTCCGGAGTAACCTTTGACAACACGTGCGTGTTGTTGAAAGGGCCTTTGAAAGCGGAGCACTGAGTTTTGTCTGTGACACACGGGTCATTGTGGATGTGGAGGGAGGGGAGAAGGAATTAAATGGCATAGCATGGTTTTTCTTTTTCAGTTCTGATCTCTTTAAGTGGAAGACAACATGTGTAGGTAAAGAAAGCTAGTAACACAAGCAGACTGTATGTGACCAAGTACCTAAACTCTGCGGTGCACACACATCCTGTGCGTTGCTGGAAGGGATGTGGAGGTATTGGAAGGAGGCAGGCAGATCAGCAGAGGCTGAGGCACTTTCAAGCTGGGTTTGGGGTGGGGGGAACTGTAATTTGGATTCATGTTTAGTCATCTGCTTGTTTTCGGGCAAACTGCAATGAATGTTCGCAAAAGGGGGAGAGAGAGCCTCAGTGGTGAGACAAGATTTATGAAGCTTTCGAAAGCCAAAGTAGCTTACCTCAGTAGGAAAAATACAGAGATTTTTTTTAAATGATTTGATTTACTGTAAGAGAAGTCATGGTGTTTGTAGTTTGATGCAGTCATGGTGTTTGTAGTTTGATGCAGTGAAAATAATTCCAATTTCACTTGTTTAATTATCACACTTTATCACCATTTTTGGTAAATAATTACCGGCAGCTGCTGCGCCCAGAAGAGGTTGAAATCCTGGTGTGTGGAAGCCCTGAACTGGACATGCATGCGCTGCAGAGAAGTACTCAGTATGACGGCTACGCGAAAACGGACTCGACTATAAGGTGAGCGCCTCACGCTTCTGATAGCGAGGTCGCGGGAGAGGGGATGAAAGGCCAGGAGGTTTCATGTATTGGTGTGACTTACAGCCTCAGGATCAGGTCAGTGAGCTGAACCATTGTGGAGTTCCAAGCCTCCTCATTGAATTTCCAAGGAGAGAGTGATAGAAACGAGTTTCTACAAAAGCATAGACATTTCACTTTCCAGAAAAATGACGTTGGTTCTAGAATTTCAGGGATGCTACACATCTAAATAGGATTTGAATAGCAAATGTGTTGAAAAATAAGAAACATTATGTGGGAGAAAATTGGCTGTTGTCCTGTCCACAGTTGGGCCACTTTCATAATTTTATAAAAATGTACATTTATAATAAAGTTAGTCAAAAACCTAATTCCTCAATTTCACAGTAAGAGTACTATGTCTGGTTAGGGAAGTTTTGTTTCCTTAGAGCTTACCTTTACGTTACTTTATTCCAGCAATTTTCAACCTTTTTCATTGCCATGCCACACATAAACTAGTTACTAAAATTCTGCAGCACACCACCAAAAAAAAAAATGTATTTTTTGCTGATCTGACAAAAAAAAAAAAATAGGTATAATTTTGACTTATTCACACTGGGTAGCTATTGTGTTGGCTGTTGTCATTTTTTTTATTTGGCAGTCTAAGGGAAAAGAGGTCATGCCCCTAGCTGAATAAGTATTGCACATTTTAAAAGCTCTTGCGGCAAACTGGTTGAAAATCGCTGCTTTATTCTAATCCTCAAGACATTCATATAAATTTCCTTTGGTGCGCTCCAGATACTTTTGGGATGTTGTTCTTGGATTTCCTCTTGATCTTCAAAAGAAGCTGCTACATTTTACTACAGGAAGTGACAGAGTCCCCGTGGGAGGAATGGCTGATTTGAATTTTAAAATCTCAAAGAACGAAACTTCTACTAATTGGTAAAATTTCAAGATTAAAATTTTATCTTTAATCTATCAGTTTCACTAGTAATATGTTTATAATTAGAGGGTTCTTTCATTCTGAAGTCATCTTCATAGAAAAACCTTGGGAGTAAACATGGCCTTTCAATGAGAAGCTGTGGCTTCATGTCCTCTATTGATTTTCAGACATACCAATACTAACTGGTAATAACCCCTTTCCATTAACTTTTTGCTTTGCTAAATCTGCTGCTGTGCAGTCTCTTTTAGTAGTATATTGCCTAACCCTCATTTTTATTTAAAGGTGTTTTTTATTAAAAATACTAAGGTGGGGGTTTGGCTATTATTAGTACTACAGATCTTCTAGTACTAGAAGTGCCTCTAGTACTAATCCTTTTTTTTTTAATCTAATGCTCTTTGCATATGAAAGTGATGACAATGATGGCTTTAAATTATCTTAACTAATAGAAGCGTAATATTAAAATTAACCATCACTCTGACACAAACATGGCAGCTGAGGCAGGACACGAAGGGAGGGAGGGCTGCGGACACAACACAGATCCGCTGCTGGAAGGGCTAAGAAATGTCATATCCTGCCCTAGCCAGTTTTGCTCAGTGGATAATACCTCGGCCTTCCTACCTGGGCCGGGTTTGATTCTGATTGAGGGCATGTACCTAGGTTGCAGGTTCCTCTGGGCCAGGGCCCATGTCAGAGCTCATGCAGGAGGCAACCAATCGAAGGGTCCCTCACATTGATGTTTCTCTCTGTCTTTCCCTTTCTCCTCCAAGCTCTCTAAAAATCAATGGAAACATATCCTCAGGTGAGGATAAAAAAAAAAAAAAGAAAAGAAATGTCATATCCTATGAAAGACACATCTTGAAAATGCCTAAAGAAAGGTGTCATTTTTTCGTGGTGAAGGGACTGGAGTCCGTGTTGATGAAAACACCTTGGCGGCCACAGCAGTGGCTGCATCAGCGGGGTGATGGGGATTCCCCTGATCAGCCCGGTCACCTCCCATAAAGGGAGGCCAGACTGCGGCTTAGGCCCACTCCCCATGGGACATCAGTAGGACATCCCCTAAGGTATCCCAATCTGTGAGAGGGGGCAGGCTGGGCTGAGGGAGCCCCCACCAGTGCACAAATATCGGGCACCAGGCCTCTGGTTTTCTAATAATGTTGATGGATTAATGTTGATTTACTTCTTTTCCTAACCTTGTACTAGTAATTTCTAAAGCTGATTTACATAGACACTACTTGGATATTATAATCATTTTTCCTGCTGCCCCATATATTTCCTGAGTTCTGTCAGTTCTTTTCATTCTTGAGCTGGATTTTGTCCTTTCCCTCTCCTGTCACTGACAAATATTCTGATGGAGACTGATATTCATAGAGACTGAAGGAAAGAATATAAGAAATCCATAGAAATCTTGAAGAAAGATGACAATGTCATCAGGTAGAGGTTCACAAGGAGTCAGAGGATGAATATTGCATGTGCATTGAGGACAACAGCAATAAAAGTGTGGGTAGCAAGTGTCTCAAAATGTTTCTTGTTTTTTCTTATAGTCAAGATTAAACAGTAATAGTCATACTACCTAAGATTCTGCTAGGTGTTTTATATTAATAGTTCTTTTCATCTCTTAAAGAACCTAATTGGATAGTTTACTAAATCATGGTGATAAGGAAACTTAGATTTGGAAACCTGAAGCCATTTGAACAGATGAACAACTAGTGAGGGAGACAATATTCAAATTCAGATTTGTCTGAATCCAAAAATAATGCCTCTAGAATGAAAGTCTGATGAGAGCAGAGACACTGGCTGTCTTGTCTGTAAGCCTTGCCCCATTTCTGGAAGTGTGCCTGACACATAGTAGGTCCTTCATAAGTATTTGTTCACTAAAGGAAAGAATGAGTCCTCTCTGGGGAAAGTAAAAGAGATTTGAACGGTATTATGCAAGTTGCTCAGCAGTCATTCTGTGTGTATTTTAGTATCTTCTACAATTTTTTTCTTTCCTTAGGTTGCCTGTGGCTCACACCTGCTTCAATCAACTTTGCCTTCCCCCCTACAAGAGCAAAAAGGACCTGAAACAGAAATTGATCATTGGAATTTCAAATTCAGAAGGTTTTGGACTTGAGTAACCTAGAAGACTTGAAACATATTTTATATGTAGCATTCAATTCCCTCTTATTGTGCCTTTAACCTTTTTATGTTTTCGTCTCAAAACACCTAGACAAAGATCGCCAACTTTAAAATACTGATTTTTTTAAATCAAATATGAGTATGTTAGTGGAGGCATGATTTTCTAAAAACACAAATCTTGACTGAGTGGGGGAAAGACCAGATGGCAGAGAAGGTGGGGTCAGTCGTTCTTTTTTATAGCACTTTATGATTCTCATGCGTAGTTTGTCACGAGTGTTCCACTGGGGAGCAGCGTGCTGGAAAGAAAGCACCGACGGGATGGTGCAGTGGAACCTAGTGGCAGATTGTATGCTGCAGGACACAGTAGCAACACAGACAGCTGCATTACCATTCATGTAAGGCATGTAGCCATATTTTCACAGAGAGGTAAACAACAGTATAACTGCAAATGCAACTTAACAGGGTTTTTTTATATACTGGCTTTTGTCCTAGTAAGATTCAACTGTTGTTGAAAAGCATGTAAATAACTCCATAACAGCCTGAGAATAATGGGATTTTGATAGTGCCATTTATTGCTAAAGATTTATTTTTACAAAGTAAATTCAGGGTTTTAGATGTGTATACAGCTTTTACAAATTAATAACGACGATTGTACAAGAGTGTAACTATTTTCAGATTAATTGGATTCAGGTTATATTCTTTTAAGTATTGTAAGTCTGCATGCACATTGTGGCACTAGTTACTTTAAATATAATGTAATATTTGTATAATGATAATTTCTTCTTAAGGGTTGGGATATTAGAACAGAAATCAGATAACTAATCATTGATAAATTAAGTCAATTACAAGCACAAAAGAAAACTGTTTTATATATACTTTGATTGACGTACAAGGCTTATTTCTAATATTTTTTGATCACCAGTTGTACTGCAACACTAATTTTTAGAAAAACCTTAGGATAAAATATTTGACAAAAGTGAATACAATAATAACATTTGTGTTAAAATTATGTACTTGGTGTAAAAAATCAAGTTCAACATTTTGACCAAGATGTGTTGTTTTTCACTGGATTCTGAATATAGGAAATTCAAAAGTACCCTTTTTGGAGTTTCTTAGAAAGTAGCATGTAAAAAGAAACTGTATTTTAAGTCAGACAGTAAATGGTTTTCTTACTTTACAGCAAATGAAGCAGTTTTATTAGCATGCTACAAATATTTCCTAATCAAGACTTCTCTATTATTCTTTGTTAGTTTTATTTCAGAAAACTCTGAAGATATATTTGCAATAATAATGAAGCCAGCATTTAGTACCAGCATCTAGTTCTCACGCAAATAATACCTTCCCACAATTTTTTCTGAGCTACGTTATTTTCTTGTTGCTATGCTTCCTGCACCCAACCAGCAGAATTCTTTTAGAGTGGAGGAACTAATCAGCTTGTTTTCCTGAAGTTCTGAAGCCAACCCATGAATCTTTAAGGAAAAGGAATTACTACTTCGTTTACTGTTCTCTTCGAAACAGACGTGACTCTGCTCTTTCATTTGGATATACTATTTAAAGGATTTCCTTAAAAATCTTGGAAAGCCTAAAAGAGTTAAAGGCATGTTGGTTTCATTTTGTTTGCTCTGTTTTTAATCCATATGCAAATAAAACTGCTTCTCTCTTACACTGCTTGAACTAGAAAGTAAGATGTTTAATGTAGGTTACTACTAACTAATAAGCACAAAAGAATCATGTATAAGAAACCAGACTTAAGTGTTTTAAATAAAATGTAAACAAAGTTTTTATTTGGTAGAGATGGAAAATTGTACTGGCTTGGTCTGCATGTTTCGTGATGTGCTTGTTTATTGACAGTTATGTCACTTTTAAATAAGAAGTACACAAGCAAGCCAGACTTTTCAATGGCCAAGTCCATAAATAACTGGAAAATTTGTGTTGTCTGTTGTTCAGTTGAAATGTATAACCATGTATCACTTAATTGCACATTGCCTTTATTTATTTATGCTGTTTTTTGTTTACAGTGTAATGATACCTCATTTTTTAAAAAAAATACCACTACTGTTATATTTCATTAATTTAAACAGCTAAAAAATTCATATAGTTGCTTTTTTTATATACTGTTAATGAATTCTTGATTTTTGTACCTGCCACAGTAACTGAAAGCATTACAATATTTACAGAATGTCCTGTCCTTTTGTAATCTTTGCTTAGTCATATTTTTGTCTGTATGATCAGAAGTTTTTAACAGTTACTGTTTTTTGTACAAATCTGCACTGTATTAAGTTGTTAACTTCTGGATAAAAATTTTCAAATATTAAAGTTATACAATCAACCAAATTTCAGCTTATTTTTTAAATATTAGGCAATTAATTAAAACCATAAGTTTAAAATATCTTATAAATGCAAACTATTCTCTTCATTATACTGTCTCTTAAACTACTACTTAGGACAACTGCTAATATAATAGCTTCAAAAATGTGTGTTGTTATTGACACCAAATATAACCAGTTCTTTAACATTATTTTTATCCTAAAATAATGTATATCCTGTGTCTGGATGGTCATACTGATATTCCCCCAAATAAATAATGCCATGGAGGCAACCCAGAAATTAACTAAGTATGACATTCCAGTAGCAATTTCAGAGCTTAAGTATTTCTCCCCAAAACTATTAGTTTGCTCCCCCCTTTTTTTTACTTGCCCACATTTCCTATGCTTAAGAAAAAAGAGAGGAGAGTATGAGAATGGAGGAGAAAATGTCATTAGTGGAAAAAGACAGGTAGGTGTATGGAAGATTAGGGTGGGTTTTCATAGGGGAAGGTTGCAAGATCAATTTACCCAAATAGCCACAAAGACTTTTAGTCCAATGTAGTGATTAAGAATTGAGCTTTGGCCTTAGCTGGTTTGGCTCAGTTGATAGAGCATCAGTCTGCGGACTGAAGGGTCCCAGGTTTAATTCTAGTCGAGGGCACATGCCCAGGTTGTGGGCTCAATCCTCAGTAGGGGGTGTGCAAGAGGCAGCCAATTAATGATTCTCTCTCATCATTGATGATTCTATCTCCTTCTTCCTCTCTGAATTCAATAAAAATATATCTATATTAATAAAAGGGTAATATGCAAATTAACTATCACTCCATGACAAAGATGACGGCACCCATAGCCACAAAGATGGCAGTGCTGGCCAGAGCCACGGAGCTGGCCAGACACTTGGCTTCCTTCAGGTGAGGGCCAGCCTCTAGGTGGTGGCCACAGAGTCGGCCGGAGTGGGCGGGAGGTGGCTCCAGCCTGAGCGAAGGTGGGAGGCAGCAGCCAGACCAAAGGCCCGGGTACCGGGTGCCAGAGGGAAGCCCGGTGCCAGCAGCCAGGGGGAGGAAGGCCTATTCTTGCGTGAATCTTCATGCATCGGGCCTCTAGTTTAAAAATGAAAGAACTGAGCTTTGGAGCCAGACTGCCTGGGCTTGGGTCTACTGTGTCCTTGGGCAAGTTACTTAATCTCCCTGTGCCTCAATTATCAAATGAAAATAATGTGTAAAATGGAAATCATATACCTACCTATTTCATTTAAAGGGTTGTTGGGAGGATTAAATGAACATGTGAAAAGCCCTTACACAATGCTTGGTGTAGAGTAAGCAATATAATGTGATACATGAGGAACCATGGTGCTAATGTGATACCATCTCACAATTACTGCTTCTGAGGCCTTCTGGGGTGTTTTGACTATCAGATATTGGATGCAACTACAGATAATAACACAAAGTGCTTTTGAGGCATTAAAACTGTGTTTAGAATATTTCTGACTCTAAACAGTGCTTTAGAATTTATGCTTATAGATGTCTCACTAGGCAAGGGTTTTGATACTATTTTACAGATTGTAACAAGATGTAGTTTTAAAATTCAAAAATAAATGAGTTTATTTTTAATGAAACATTTCAAATGTAGAGAAAATTTTCAGAGAGCAACAATAAAACCATAATCCCACTTTCAGAGCTAACAAATGTTAACAGTTTGCAAGATTTTAAAATAAAATAAAATATGACAGATGGAATAGAAGCCCCTTTTTGTGTGCTACTCAATCCCAATATATTTTCTCTCTTTTCTCCATTAAACTGTGTTTGGTGTGATTGATTACAAATGTCTCTGTAAACACCACACAGTCTCATTATAGTTGCATATCTAATATCATACTCTACCTTTATAAACTGTTTATATTCAATATTAGCTTTTCTAGATTTATCCCTGATTATATAGTTAGATATAATTTTCCCCCATTTTAATGGCAGAATAGAATCCTATTAAATGAATATACCAGTTTGTTGAATCATCCCACTGAAGATTCATTATGGTTCTTGCATTTATATCTCTCAATTCTAGAAAATTCTTCAGACTTTTTTTTAATTTGAATATTGCTTTTCTCTGTTCTCCCTAATCTCCTGTTAAACATATGTTGGACCACCTCATCAAGTATTCCATCTCTCTCTATGCCTAATCTGTTAACAAACACAGAGTGGTTGTTTTGTTTTTCAGTGGCTGTATTTTTCATGTCTAGAAATTCTTTTGGTTCCTTTAAAGTCCACCTGCTCTTTTTTCATACTATTCTTTCCTATCGTTTTTCTTCTTTAATAATTTCCAGCCTGCTTGTTTGATACTCTCTTTTGGATTGTTCTATCCTCTTCAGTACTTGACATACTAATTCTTTATACGTTCATCTACTGCCTCTCATAGTGGTTTGTTTTTTTATGTAATTTTGTATTTTTGCTTTTTTAATTTTGTGTCCTGAATAGTAGAAATGCCTTACCAGAGTTTCATGTTGTTCTCAACCAAGGCCCTTCGGTTTCCCACACCAATTCTGATGTTCACTTCTTGGATTAGAGTCCCTTTTCTACTTGTGTAACTTTGTGCCCCGTCAAATACAGTGGCACAGGTTAGGGCTTATGAGTAGGGTTTTTTAATACCCTTTTCATAGACATAACAATCAAAACTCTTGCTTTAAGAAGTGGGATCAGTTTTGGCTCCCCACCTTGAATTAGGCCTAAAGTATGGCTGTTGAGCTCACGTGGGCATTAAAATCCATTAGAGGGTTCATCACCCTCATAAACCACCTAATCCTGTCTACTACTTTTGGCTTTTTATTTCTTCCTTGTTTCCCTTATATGATGACTTCCCTTCCTTTCAATCTTGGCCATTTACATTTTAAGATTTTTACAGAGATATGTTATCTAAAATTTATAAAGTTAATAGTAAACAGCCTCTTCCATTTCAGCACAGCCTGTACAAGCATGCCCTTGATTCTTTCCCCCAATCCTACATAATAAAGAGCTAATATGCTAATTAGACCAAACAGCCAAACAACCTTCGGGATGACCTTCCAGACAAAGCTGGGGCTGTAAGGGCCGGCCAAGGCTGCGAGGGCCAGCCAGGGCTGTAAGGGCTGAGCCCCTTGCACTCATTTCATGCATCAGGCCTCTAATACAATGTATAAAACTTTGAGTACATTGTTCTCTGTAGATTATTTGCACCAGTGTTCACTAATTTGTTAATTTAACATTTGTTTATTGAGTTCCTATTATATATTTTTTAATATATTTTTATTGATTTCAGAAAGGAGAGGGAGAGAGAAATAGAAACATCAATGATGAGAGAGAATCAATGATTGGCTGCCTTCTGCACACCCCACACTGCCCTGACCAGAAACTGAATCATGACCTCCTGGTTCACAGGTCAATGCTGACCAACGCCAGCTAGGCTGAGTTCCTATTATATTATAAACTGGGGGCTGATCTTCAGCTCCATACATCACTTGCTTATTCTTTATAGATGTAAGAAGCAGATATAATGCAATACTATGTTATGAAGCACTAAAATGAGTACCATAGCAAGAAAATATCCCCAGGATTTCCATGACAATTACACAACTCAATGTTTTCATGCCATTTAAATATTACAACTCTGAATGGATGGGTATGCATACAATAGGAGCATTAGTCACCACTGAGTTAAGCTGCCAGGTTTATCTGCAACCTGACTTAATTTTTCCTACGTGCACACAAACAAATAAATTACAGTGAAAGCCAGAGTTATTTCAGCAGAGTTTCTCAAGGAGCACAATCTTATGCTGTGTTACCACTTGTATACAAGCCACCTCTCCTTGTAAGACTCATTATGCCTTCCTTACTTGTCTGTTTCTGTCATTGTTAATCTTACTCTCCTGATTCTTGGCTTGTAAACATGAATCTTATTTTTACTTTTCCTTCTCTTCAATGTCATGTTAGCAAATGTTTCATCTTTATCTTGCTTCTCAGATTTGACCCTTCCTTCTACTCCATTCCTACAGCATCCTCTTTGGTTTAGATGCTCAACCCTTCATAGCTAACCAGCCTCCCTGACTATGCCCTCTTGCAGTCTGGGAGCCCTCAGGAGATTGCTTAAGCCTGCTCCCTGGGGAGAGCAGGCCTAAGCTGGCATTTGGACATCCTTACTGCCGCGGAGACAGCAGAGCTTCCCACCACCGCCGCTGCACTTGCCAGCTGTGAGCCCGCTTCTGGCTGAGCAGCACTCTCCCTGTGGGAGCACACTGTCCACCAGGGGGCAACTCCTGCATTGAGCATCTACCCCCTGGTGGTCAATACACATTATAGCGACCGGTCGTTCCGCCATTCGATCGACTTGCATGTTACCTTTTATCATATAGGATGTTCTTATCCTGTGCCTTCTATCAAGTTGTCTTAAGATATATCTGTTGTTTATCTGACCACCTTCAAGTCTAAAGCCTAGCATTTGTTCCACTTTTATTTTGCATAGTCCCTAACCCCAACTTCCAAAAGGTCTCCTGACACACCCTGCTCAGTCCCATCCCTGCTGAGCCTAATGCGCCTGTGTTCTTCCTGCTCCTCTTCAACCAATCCCTCCTTCAGCTTTATCCCAATCCAGCTCAGGTCTTCTGTTCTCCACAACCTCTCTGGAACAGAATTTTTCTCTGCAACCAAACTTTGCCCCGAACCATCACGACCACACTGCTCCTAAACAAAAAAGCCAGCTGGAAGGCAAATTTTTCTCTTCTTCACACCCATCCACCCACCCTCTTTTCTCAGGTGGCATGTAGTATTTTCAAACCTGTGTATGGTTCAATGCGTGCGTATCAACAGCTTGAGAACAGGTATTTCCCTGTGTCCCCACCTAGCAACTAGCACAGTACAGGGTCAGTAAATTCAGATAAAATCCTACCTGACTTGTTGACTTGACTGGGGAGGTGAAACACTCATCGAATCCATGGAGTGGACCAGAGACCTGCATGAGTAAACAGTTTCATCTTTAGCAGCCGATTGTCCTGACTCACACAAACCTGCTCGCCTCCTGGCTGTCAAGACTTCAGTGTCTTACCTGTCTATCCACCTAATGAGTTAGCTATGAGTTACTGAAACAATGAAACGATTCCATTGATGGGGGAATCTTGCTCCTCTTCCTACATACCAACCTTGAACCATGAAAAAAGGCTTTTGATTCACCTCTCCCCTCAGGGAGTGTCAGAATGAGAACTTCCTCTCTGACTGCTGCCCCCAAGGGAGGGCAGCTGCTCTTTGGTGAGAGTCTGGTAGCACTGGGCCACATTTCACAGAAAAGCTGCCCCCTGCCTTGCCTTCTCTCTAGCTCTCCCGGAATTTCTGGCCTGCTTGAGCCTAAACACATTGGGCACGTGATCTTCGGTTTCCTCTGGTCAACGGCCCCTACCAGAGATCCACATTCTCTAGCTTCTCCGTTGTCTCTGGGAGGAAAGTGGGAAGAGGCGATAAGTCAGGGAGGACTAAGCTGAAGTTACAAATAGATTTCCCAAACTCAGTGGCTTTATGAATAGTTCATTTCTAACTCACTTAACAGTCCCAGGCAGATGTTCAGGTCAGCAGGGCAGCTCTCTGCGTCAGGATGCTCAGGCTCTTTCTATCTGTGGTTCCACCATCCTCTAGGGCTTCACTGATGTCTGTACCCAGCGGGCTGAAGGAGAAAGCATGATGAATTAATTACCCAGGCTTTCAAGGGTGAGGGCTGAACACAGCACACTCTGCGCCTGCTCCCACTGCGCTGCAGAGAACCCAGAAGGTCACGGACTGGATTCTCAGGAAGCAGGTGTAGACATGAAGTCTGGGAGGTGCAGGAAATCATTATTAGGAATCATTACCTGTAACAGGAAGGGGGAAGAAACAGAGCTGGGCAAAGGGAGAACTCAAGCTGTAACACAGTCCTGACAAAGCAATGGCCAGCCCAGTGGGGAGCTCTAGAGCAAATGGCGCCTGTCAGAGTCTTCCTCTACTGGACCAAAATGGCCAGGCTGCCCTACCCTGCTTCAGGCAGTCAGGCGGAAGGCAGTCATACCTTGGAAGGGTACGACATTGGGTGAGGTGGCTTTCTGCAGCTGAGGACTACCCTGAAGGAGCTGACAGCCAGAGACGTCTACTGACTGTACTTCCTGCACCTGGGCAGCAAGACCTTCCTTGAATGAGGATCTGGAGGCACACCTGAATGTCTACCATACCTGACCACACCTAACTGCAAGAGAATCTGAAAAATACAGTCCGTCTCTGGGCCTAAGAAGAGAGGAACGCAGTGTGGTGACAGCTAGCAGTCAGGCATGTTGTCCACACGTTTGACAAACTGATTTTACAAAGGAGCCTGCACGTGGGCGTTAAAGGACCTGGCAGATAGTCTGACCTCCACTTAGTCATGTGTGTTTACCCCATCTGCTAGAACCTGAAAGAAGCGGCCTGACAGACACAGGAACCTGGCAATAATGTCCATCAAGTGCCTGGACTGGAGGCGCCTGCTCAATGTGGCTCCCGTCAGCAGCTTTTATTTCTGAACTGGGCTCTGTGAGCGCGTGAACAGTCCAGCTCATCAGTGCCCCGAGGAAAAGGGGGAATGAAACGGCCTGAAAACAAAGGTACTTCCTGTGTCCCCACTTAGCAACTGCCCTTGTTTAGGCCTTGGCCCATCAGCCTTGACCTCTGAGATGCTGAGGACCTATAGTCACTTCTGGGTCCAAGACAGAAACCTGGAGATCTAGAAAAGGATGCCCCTTGTACCAAGTGACCTACTTTTCTCTTTTGACTGGCACTTCTAAGGTTCCAGTGGTCAAAAAAAAAGTTGGGAAGCTCTCTGTACCTGTCACAGCTAAGGACACAGCCACCAGGCCCTCCTCTTTAACCCCACACATGAAAGCATTGCGAAATCTCAAACCAAGCTCAGTCCGGACCAGCCAGGTAGCTCCTGATCATTTGGAACCACACAGAACCAGGACTGGGTACCAGCCCACCTCCTTGAACAGGGAATCTGGCAGACTGCCTGCCACGATGGGGGAAGGTCAGGAAGGTTGAAAACTTGGCTGGATGGGCAAGTCTGGGCCCACCTCCTCATCCCATCACCTCTCAGTGATGCCCAAAACTTGGTATTCCCTTTAGGGAACAGAGGACCCATCACAGAACCATCTCAGGCCTGATAAGGCCCTAGCCTAATCAAATGACCTCACAGAGCCTCCAGGGTGCAACCATTCAAAGGGGTGAGAATAGCAAGCCTCTGTTGGCCTTTTAAACTTGGGTCTGTGGACCTCCAGGATCCATGCACTTCCTCCTGGAGATCAATGGGCTCCCCTATTTTATTTCTTTTTTATTTTTATAACCTGTAATGTCTTCTGCAAGCTGACTCTAGTTTACCCAAGGGCCATGTTATAGGGAGTACTGGGTGAGCTCCTGGATATCTGGAACCACAGATGTTTCATGAGCTTAGACAGTATTTGTGTTTGGATCCAAAGGAGACCAAGGCTTTTCAGCGTGCAAAGACACATCAATAAAGGTGTGCCGTAACAAATCACCACAAACTTAGAGGCTTAAACAACACGAAGTTATTATCTTACAGTTCTGGAGATCAGATAATCCAGGATAATCTGCCATTTCGAGATCCTTAGCTTAATCACACCTGCAACATCCCACTCACTGTGTAATGTTGCATAGTCACAGGTTCTTGGGATAAGACGTGGACATCTCTGGAGCCCGCTATTCTGTCTACCACAGGCAGTTTTCCATTAGTTCAAACAGTCCAATGGCAGACGACATGGGCATAATAATAAGGAATGGTCAAAATGGCAAAGTGAGTCTTTTCCACTTATTCACTAATTTCCTATAACAATCCAACTATCATTCCTGTGGGTCTTTAATTTAACTATATTTGAAGTACTTGAAAAATAATTTCAGATTTTCTCATCCTAAATACAGTAGAAATAATATTGAAAATAAAAGAAAACAAGCTTTATAGACTTCATGGTTTCTTCCCTTTTCTAGCCCCCCCCACCCCCAATGCATTAAGATCTCTTCTTGTTGAAAGGAATGAAATAGATGGACTTGTGAATGAAAAGCACCCTTCAGTGCAGCATGTTTAATGTGATCCCATTTCCACAGAATAATAGATATTTGTTGCCACATAGGAAATATCCACAAGAATGTAAACCAAACTAATAACATTGTTATCCAGGAGGCAGCAATAGAAATCTAGAGATATTCACTTTCTAAATCATAATGTCTGTAATGTTTAATTATACTTTTATTATATGTTATACATTATATTATACAATTATTTTATGTATATTATATTTTTTATATATTAAATATTTTATGTAAAATATAATATATAAAGAAACATATTTATAACCATGAAAAAATAGGACTGCTTATTTATGTTAAAGACTAAAAGGCTCCTCTAAAATACAGCTTTTTCTGGAGAATAGCATCAACCAAAACTTCATGATTCTGCCCAATCAATGAGTGTCTTAGGCCTTACCTCTGAGTGCTATCTATTCCCTCCTTTCCAATTCCTCCTTAGAATACTTAGATCTGCCCCCTACCATTGCAATCACAGGAAATGTAGGTCAGGTAATAAGTAACCAGGGTTTATTTTCTTTGGAAAATAGTACACTCAAGCAAAATAGGCCAGTTCCCACTTTCCAGGGCAGAATCCTAGAGCTTTGTCCAGGGGAGGGACCCAAAGGTCACTGAAAGCAAGCCCCTCATTGTACCCAGAACTAGGTCACCAGCCAGCAAACAGAAGCACTGGGACTCAAGCCAGGTCTGTGGGACTCCTGAGCCGTGTCCTGGCCCCCTGACTGGCCCTGGCCAACTACTGAACGTGATCTTTCCTGGGGCTCCAAACTGGACTCGAGAGCTGGCAGGGCCCAGGTATGCAGTAATGGCTCCACTCATGCCCCACTGAGTGGAGCTGGGACACTAGTGACCATGAGGAGTGAGAGCAAGCATGTCACCCAAACCATTAGCCCTGAGGCAGGCATGGCACAAACAGATCAGAGGTTTCTGGGGGTGGGGTCTGGGCAGCCGCTGCAATCAGCACCACCTGCATGAACACTGCGGTCTTGGACAATGTCTTAAACAGCTTTTGGCTCTTTACATGTGGTTTTACGACCAGGCCATTCTCTAGAACGAACAAAATGTCATACGGCTCACAGACCCCAGAATGGTTCTGGCCAATGAGAGTATCAGTGCAGACAAACGGGAACGGCTTCCAAAAATTATTGGGAGTGTTTACAGCACCCACCGAGCTTCGGGAGAGCTGGAAGAGCCTCAATGCAGAAAAGCCTGAGGTCCGGGCAGAGGGTCAGGACAGGAGGTCACAGGATACAGCAGCATGTGCCCCAGGGCTCACCACGGAGCAGGAGTCCAGGCAGAAAGGCAGCCTTCGTGGCAAACACACACGCACACATGCACACACACCACTGCGTATAAGCCTGAGTGTGGTAAGTGGTCCACCACCGAGAATCCTATTTGGAGGGTAAGGTGGATGCGAGACATCAGGAAGCCCTATCTTCCAAATGGAGGCACTTCGTGCTTTCTGAGTTCCTCTGCCCAGAGGCCTGGCCACTATAGTGAGGTGATTTCTGCGCCGCTAATGCTTAATGCGTTGAAAGGCTTGCTTCTTTCTTGCCTCCCTTGCTTATTAATTATCACAGCCTGGCTACAAGGGAGCCCAGGGCCCACAGAACCTGAAACCTTCCAAGCTGGGTCAGACCTCAGAGACCACCTGGAAGGGATCAGAGTCACACCACCCGGGGCTTTGTACGCAAGATGGCAAAGCAGATGAATGGTTTTGGGGTCTCCAGGGCTCTGGGAGTCGTCTCGGGAGAGGAGCCGCTTTTGTGCCTCTGATTTTCAGTTTCCCTACCCAAGGTGTGCGGGGAAAGCAAGAAAAGGCAGGCGGTCCCGGGGCCCAGCCACCTCGGCAGTCTCTCCTCCCTCCTCCACCCCTGGACCCCCCTTCCCTCCCTAGGCTGGAAGATTCCCCCGTGTAGGGGCGGGAGCTATAGAAGGAGCTAAAATAAGCCAGGCACCAGGGTCCGAGCCAAGGGCAAGAGAGGACGCAGCCGGAAGGACGAACACGAACACAGGACAAGAGGATCAGGAGGGGAAGCTGGGGTCGTGCGCCCACCTTTTCATCCTCTCCCACAGCCTGAACTTGGAACATGTCGCTGTGAAAGTGCACTAAATGCGTGGACGCTCTTCGTGGTCGCGTGTGCGTCTCGTGCGTGTGCGTGCGCGTGCGTGCACGTGGGCTCGTCCGCAGAGGGGGCGGAGATTGGAAGGTTTCCACTCTCGCTTCGGAGACCTGAACTGCAGGGCGGGAAGAGCCTTGCAGCCACGCACGGAAATCAGCTGAGCGAGAGGCTGCCTTGTTTGGCATTGTCACCTGGCCTCCGTCTTGCCGTTGCCCCCATGTCCCATCGGAGAACCTCAGGGCCTCCAAAACCCTAAGCTGAAACAATCACCCATCCAACCAGCTCCCTCAGGGAGCAGCTGCAAGAGGAACCCGGGGGAAGGGGGCCGTGCTCCACGTTGGCACACCCTGGCAGGGCCAGGCAGGGCCCGCCACGGGCTCCCCCAGGCAGCTTGGCCCTTACCACGCCACTCCTCCTCCTTTCAAAGTGTCTTGGAGCCCCGACAGCCATGTCAGCTTGCAGGCAGGCCTGTGGTTGCATCATGTCAGGTCCTAGACAGTTTGGGAAAGGGTTTAGCACCTCCGGAAAGGGTTTAGGCTCCTCAGAGCGGGTGGACTAGAGCTGAGGCACGTGATGAGGATGGAGGTCCTCCTTCTGCCTCTGCTCACTGTGCCTGAGGCCTCTAACCAAGCTACTGCAGGGGACCCAGGAAACCCTCTGAGGTCAGAGGAGTGAGGCTGGAGAGATAGAGGTGTGTGTGGGGGGGGGGGGGCGTGATGGACCATGGCAGCACGATGGTCTTTCTGGTGTCTCTGGAAAGGCAGTACAAACAAGATCTTGGGAGTGACGTCTATAAAGCGCTTGATTATTGGTTGGTGCCGGCTATCAGAGCCTCTTATTTCTCTTACCATACTCACTGACCTCCCTACTCCTCCTAAGCCCTTGTCCAGGCAGTTAACACCCAAAGCATTAGGGTCTCCACTCCTCTGCCATCCCCTCAAGGGACCTCTGTCCCAGTTCACCACCCTCTGCCTGTAAGAGCTCAGGATCCTTCCTGCTAACTTCAGCCCCCAAAACTCTGCCCAAGGACTGTACACGCAGGTTTGTCTATAGTCCAGTTCTGGACTGCCTTCTCTGCCACCTTGGAAATCACAGAGATGAACGAAGATCCAGCCCCACCCTAACAAAGCTTTCCACCTGGGAGAGAGATGGAATCTATATGCACTAGTCCCATAAAGTGTATGGTACAGGGTGCTGTAGGAGAGAATCATTGAAGAGCCATGGAATCCCAAGAAGAGAGCCATCATTCCGAAACGAGTAGGCCTGGGACAGCGAAGGAAGGGTCAGAGGGTAAAAAGATGATGAGCGAGGACTCTTGGGTCAGGCAGACTAGGTAAATCTTCCACTCCCTACTGTGTGACTTTAACACAGTACCTGTTAACACCCTGAGCCCAGTCTCATCAATAATGTAGGGATAATACCCACCTCACAGGGTTATTGAAGACGTACTGAAGATTGTATCCTTGGAACTTGCTTCCTTGCGGATGCTCAATAGGCATTATTTCCACAGAGGAGGAAGCAGTGTAAGGCCTACAGTAGAGTTTAGGACATGGGCTCTATGCAATCAGAAGAACTGAGTTTGAATCTGATAAAGTAGGTGGACTTCCTGAACTTCAGTTTTCTCATGTATAAATGGGAATGATAGCCCTAGCCAGTTTGGTTCAGTGGATAGAGTGTCAGCCTGCGGACTGAAAGGTCCTGGGTTTGATTCCAGTCAAGGGCACATGCCTGGGTTTTGGGCTCGATCCCGGCATGTAGGAGGTAGCCAATCAATGATTCTCTCTCATAATTGATCATTTCTCTCCCTCTCCCTTCCTCTCTGAAATCAATAAAAATGTAATATAAACGTAATAAAATGGGAATGATAATAGGACCCGACTCAGAGGCCTATTGGGAGGACTAAATAGAACAAGCTTAGTTCAGGACGTGATATTTAATAAGTACTTAATAAATGTCAGCTATTGTCACAGCTTATGGGTTCATGCAGCCTTGCCCAACTGGTACATGTTATCACTGGCCCAAATCCCAAATGGCCTACTAGGTGGACATGAAGTGAGGGTCTCTTGGAGGCCACAGAGAGAACAGACACAGCCATGGCTCTGGTGAGTCCTTTTATAAAGAGACCATCTGCCAATGCTGCACAAGCTCAACCAATTTCAACAACCTCCTGTTGGCTCCTCTAATCCCATGAAACCGACCTATTTTTCTGAAACTTTCTTCCTGATAGATGTTTACAAGTTCAACTTTAAGTAATCAATAGTATCATCAATATAGTCAACCCACTCTTCAATTTAGTCACTCTAAACACCAGTCAGGTTGGACTTTGATCTTGCCCCTGAGCTGTTATGACAACACAGTAGTAAATAATGTCGGTCCAGCATATGCAGCACCTTTGCCACACACTGTCACACTGGATCCCCACAACAGCCCCATGAGACCGATGGGGCAAGGATGTCCCAGCTGGTGGAGAGTAAACAGACCTTCAGCAGCTGCTCTAGTTTTTCTAAATTGTCATTGTTTTAGGGGTCAGCAACATGGAGAGGGGAGTCTCTTGAAAATTGGCATTTTTAGAAACACCCTGCTGTGGGTTAATTTGGGGGTGGATGGGGGGAACTGATAGCCACCCCAGGGAAACACCAGACCTTCTATATCATCTAATTCAACTTCCTCATTTTACAAATGGGAGACGCTGAGGCCCAAAGAAAGGAAACAATTTACCCAGGGTCATAAGATGGTCAATGCAGAGCTGGAAACAGCACTCTGACATTTTGCTGACCACCTAATAGGTGCCCAGATTAAATAAAATTTAAAAGGTTTCTTTATTTGCAGAATTTGTCAATCTTGATTATAACAATGTACATTAGTTTCTAGGAAGATCATTTTTTTTAGTTTTTCTAAAACTTAGGTCCTTCCCTCCCTCAAAACAAAAACAAAAACATGTATTAATGTCTTGATAAATAACACAGGTGGTGTTGCTGTCATCTTGCCTACCTACTTGCATCTAAAAAGGAAATCATTTCTTAAGCCAAATATCAATCATGATTAAGATAAAAACAGGGACTTCTTAAAAAAAAAAAACAAAAAAAAAAAAACCTCAAGAGAGTTTCATGTGAGTATGAGATTACATTGGCTGCAGGTCCTTCCTCCATTACCTGATGCCTGGAACTTAGTTACCCACCTAATAGCAGGGAAAGCTTGAGGGAGTGAGCCAGATTGTATTCTTCAAAGATGGCTGCAAAAATATCTCGTCCCTACACATTCTCTCTCTTTCAAAGCAAACTTGCCACATTTCCATCAGAAAGCAGAGTCAATTCCCCTTCCCCTTGAATCTCAGTGGCCTGTGACAGCTTCAACCAATAGAGTAACACTGAGTTCACTCCTGGAGATGAGTCATAAAGAGTAATGTTGTCTCTACCTTGCTCACTAGCATCCTCAAGGCCGTATAAAGAGTCCAATTACCCTGAGGCTGCCATGCTAAGGGGAAGCCCAAGCTACACAGAGAGACCATGTAAGTGCTCTGGTCAGCATTCCTGGTCTTCAAGTCATAGCAGCCAAGCGGCAGTCATCTGAGTAAAGGCACCTGCAGGTTATTATAGCCTCTACCTGTCTAGTTACCCCAGTCTTTGAATTTTCACAGCTGAGGTCCCAGATGTCATGGAGCAGAGATAAGCCATTTCCTTTGTGCACTGTCTAAAATCCTGACCCAAAGAAGCTGTGAGCATAATAAAAATGTTTTTTGTTTTGAGACACTATGTTTTGGAGTAGTTTGTTATGCATCAGTAGTAACTGGAATAGGGAAAGTGTGTGATATGAGCATGAATGAGCATATTTAAATTGAGGGGTTAGGTTGGAATCAATATTATATTTAATATCAATACATGATTCCCTCCTGTATACTTTTTTGATAGGCTTCAACTTTTTGATTGGGGACTCATTTATTCAATAATATGGGTTAAGATCCAGTTATTTGCAAGATCAAAGGGACAAAGCACAGATATGGTACTACCTCCACAGAGTTTCTGTTCCATGTGGACACTTAGTCAAATACTAGTATTGCACAACTGGAAATACTAGTACTCAACAGGAGGGAGGGACTGGGGCAGGTAAAAGCAGAGAAGCCCCTTGGTAACTGGGAGATAAATAAAGCTCTAGATGCTTGAAGCCATGGAGACTGTAAGTCAAAAGGCTTAAAGCCGGAAATGGTTATCCAACCAGCTGTGAATTTGAAAATCCCATATGTGGTTCAACATTAAGCTGCTATTTTAGAAATTCTTTCATCTTTTTCAGAGGCATCTCAGGAGCCCTTCCTTCCTCTTGGAAGGCAGCCAGTTCTCTGTAGAAATCACTTCATCAGCAGGATGAGGCATTACCCATGCAACTGTATAATTCTGGAAATGTAGCTT
>PVJC01002287.1:38813-81156 GCA_004026665.1 Murina feae | reverse complement strand
GCCAGGAATTGGCAGGATCTGAATAAAACAACAGACAGTGCCATCAGTAATTTTGATGGACCAATCATTTTTAGAGAGTATTATCTAATATATAGTGGCTTTAGTGGCTAGAATCTTTCAAAATTAACGTTTATAATACTTTTTCCCCCTTCAGCATAATGTTTGTGACATACATGCTTATTCTCTGGAGTTTCCATGGAAACTTGGCACTGCAGTTTACTTGTGCTTTGTTTCTCTACTTAATTTTTTCATTTTAATGACTTCAGTTCTTCCAGTGAACACATGTATTACTGTTCTTCCAAAGTGTCATCCTTGGATTTGGAGAGATTGTCTCCTTTCTTGCCATCACCTGTTTGTCCAAGTACATTGAACACATCAGTCACCTTACTTACCAGTATTACATGGGCGTTGTATGGAGGGAAATACTTACTAAATATTAAAGATTTTTTGGTATTTACTCACACTTTATTGCTTTGAACATAAAACCTAAAAGCTGGAATGATTTATCTAATCGTGTAATCTTATGCATTAGGGAACTGAGAGGTGGAGAACTGAAGTGACTTGTGCTGAATGGAGCAAATTTGCAGCCATCCTAGGCATAGCTACTTCCTTCATCAGGTCCCTCCTGTCATCTCAGATAAGTTTGAGTTTTCCCTGTAGCCTTTTGGATTGAAGAAGACATGGACTCTATTCTCCCATTCCCAGAATTGCTCAAATGAATAGAAGGCTTCCTTGGCCAGGGGTGAACTCAGGGTTCTTTGTAGCTGAGAAATTTGGTTTTGCAAATGGTGAATTACTATGCAGCAGCTGTTTGCACAGGTAACACGTGGCCCTGTGTCTGTTCTTTGGAACCTTCTTTCTCCCCACCTTCAGTTGTAGTTCTAGTTCGGGGAACAATTTTTGACTTTTAGAGGACACTGAGGTTCTATATTGGAACTTGTTTTTCTCTTGGTGAGAAGTCCCTTTTTGGATGTCCGGTGCCTTAGCAACATGTCAGCAACTATTTTTATGTTTTCTTTTGTCCAGTAGTGACTGGAATCTAAAACATTCTCTTTCCTATAGTAAGCCCATCACTGTAGGGAAAACATCTGCAATTCATTTTTATCTCCCATTGAAAAGAATATAGTAGCCACCAGGCATCTATTACAATCTCACAACTGTGAGCTTCCAAACAGCCTCCTATGACATATGCTGTTTTGCTGTTGGACACTGCGTTATCATCGTAATCACTGGAACTGTAAAAGCAAGTGCATTAAATATAACGGAGCCCAAAGAGAGTCCAGAGCTCCTGCCTTCTGGGAACTAGTGTTTTAATGAATGTTGTTCTTTAACTGAAGACATATTGTATCACTAGGTCTTCCAACTTTTCTGTAAAAGAGGTTGATGAAAATGTCATTTTTTTTTATAACAAACCAAGGAAAACTGAGCAAGCATAGAAATTGGGCAAGCTTCATTAGAAGGTCTAGTGTGGTTCATTTAGAGCGTAGTTTATGGATTTTTTTCCTGTTTCCTTAAGGCAGAAATTAATAAAATGTTATCATTTCTCTAAATGAGATCAACAAATATAAAAATTTTGTTCAACATTTATTACTCTAAACATACTCATTATTTTGCTAGCACAGTGGCAAGATGCTCAACGAAGCAGTTCATACATACAGGTAGAGGTTTTTGAAGCAAGGTTAAGGTTTGAGTATGTTATGATATGTTAGATGGTATTGCTTAAAGAATGAATGAATTCTGCCCTAACTGGTTTGGCTCAGTGGATGGAGTGTCGGCCTGAGGACTGAAGGGTCCGGGTTCAATTCCGGTCAAGGGTATGTATCTTGGTTGTGGGCACATCCCCAGTGGGAGGTGTGCAGGAGACAGCTGATTGATGATGTTTCTCTCTCATCGATGTTTCTAACTCTCTATCTCTCTTCCTTCCTCTCTGTAAAAAGTCAATAAAATATATTTTTAAAAAAAGAATGAATGAATTCTCAAGTCCTGTCCTACCAATCGCCTTTCTTGCAATGTAATCTTGTTAAGAGAGCTTTATGAAGGGAAGATGAGTGAATGAGAATCAATATGTCATTTTATTGTCAACTGGGTAGTACCAAATCCTAGCGCGCCTCTTCAGGCATATGCCTTAAGGGTGGAGGCCTACACAGGCCCCTCTTTCTGTTAAGGTTTAAATCTCAGTTTTGAGACAAGTATAATCCTCTGCTTGCCTTCACAATCCTGGAACCTGAAAGAACTGCCAGTTGCCAGCATACTGAAGTATTCAGGTGGGGAAAGGCATAATCAAAGCATCTTTCTTAGGATGTTAGGCCTGAGACTGTTTCTCTCTCCTTTTCCCTGGGAGTGGAGAGGAAGTAAAGCTTTCCATATTCAGGCCTTTTTAGGTCTTTTCATGTAAAGTAAGATAATTTCAGGCTCCTATCTTGGTAGGAGGCCAGTAAATGGTTTCTACACATATGCCTTCAAATATTCTACAATGTGAAAAAATTAAGGTTTTCTCCGTTTTGAGAAAATGAAGGGAAGAAGTGGGGAGTGGCAGGAGCAGACAGAGAGACATTGTTCCTTTTGCAGAGACAAACCCTCACCAGATTAGACTGTTGTTTGAAGAAAATACTTCATTATTCCTTCCTTAGCATCACAGTAGTATAGTGAGGTCTGGCATTTTGTATAGTGTACTTTGCTCATTAACTTAAAGTAGTTTCTGAAAACTTCTAAAATTGCATTAATACTTGAGTTTTATATTCTTAATGATTTTTTTTAGAACTCCCAACAGTTTTCTTTTTACATCTCTCTTTTGCAATTTACTTTCATTTTTTAATTGTCTATTGCTTTTGTATATCATTAACAAACTGAAGTATTTGGAAGAAGTTAAAGTGAAGACTTCAAATCCATAATTCTAATTCTCACCCAAAGTACAACCCTCTTCTATTGTTTTTTCTGTTTACACACAATCAAAATTATACAAGATCTCTGACTGTAGGCAATTAGAACGGATTAGAAAGGGGAGACATACAACCTACTCACTGCGAATAGCAATGAATAGCTTAATAGCCTGAAGATAAATCTGTAAAAAGCAAATACAAGCATCTTAGAAAGCTCAGTGTTCAAATCAGCAGCTCTTGTAGGAATAAAGCTACCTAAAGGGCATTTGGCCCCAGACGAGCAGGGAGAGTTTGATATTACTTGATATTGTATTTTTAAAGTATTTGTATAATATGGAACACAAGTAACTGTTTAATTTTATTCCTGTCTTATAAGTAAGCAATCATTTAATTTTATTTCCATCTTATAAATCACATGTATATGGAAACATGCACAGATATCTGTGTAATAAAAGCCTAATATGCTAAGTGTCTGGCTGTTCCGTTGTCTGGTCATCTGTTCAACCAATCAAAGTGTAATATGCTAATAATATAATAAGGCTGCTCAACCACTCGTTATGCTGTGCACTGGACACCAGGGGGCAGTAGACCAGTCCTAACACATGCACTGATCACAAGGGGGCAGATGCTCCAACCAGCAGGTTAGCTTGCTGCTGGGGTCCCACTGATGGGGACTGAGTGAGATGGGCAGGACATGTCCTGGAGCCCTCCTGTGGTCCCTCCTCAACTGGCCAGCCTTCTGCATCCTTCCCCAGCCCTGATCATGCACTGGTGGGGTCCCTTGGCCTGACCTGTGCCTCTTGCAATCCTGAACCCCTTGGGGGATGTCAGAGAGCCAGTTTTGGCCCAATCCTGCAGGTCAGGCTGAGGGACTCCACTGGTGCATGAATTCGTTTACCAAGGCCTCTAGTTAAAAATAAAAATTACTAATATATTACAAGTGTTTATTTCATGATGTAAGGTTTAGTTATTTGGAACAAGTGTGGGTGCTGTATTTTTCCATATATAAGATACTATGTTTTTCTAAAACTGTTAGACTAAAAATTGAGGGGCGTCTTATACATGGAAGTCAGCCAAGGAGGGAGCCCCGTCGGGGCATAGCTGTCCATATCTTGTCAAACAGGCTTCCTCCAATCACAAACCTTATTGTTACTGATGCCAGCTAATGCTGTAATTGTAGGTGGAGAGTGCACAGTGCACAGATGCAACAGGGACCAGAGTGTCCTGAGCCCATAAAGATGTCAGAAAATAAATGGATAAATACTGGTAAGCATTTGTCTTACTCTGCAAAATTCAAACTGAATGTAATCAGCTATGCAAAGGAGTATGGAAATAGAGTTGCAGAGAGACAATTTGGACCTCTTCCCAGTGAGTGTATGATTAAACAGTAGAGAAAACATGAAGAACAACTCCTTAAGATGCCAAAAAAAGAAGAAGGCCTTAAGAGGAAAACCAGAGAAATGTTTAAAATATTGACTTCTTAATTTTGGGTTGGAAGAGTATGGGGGGTGTCTTATACATGGGGGCATCTTATACATGGAAAAATATGGTAATTCTTCACTCATTGTCCTGCAAGCATGAGAAGTTGTATATGAAAATAGAAAAGGGGACTTCAGAGGATAATAATGAAAAAGGAGCCTAAAGTCTAATAAGTCTGGGTTCAAATTCTGGCTTTGATACTTAACTGTCATGTGTTTTGGTTTCTTTACCTAATATAATGTTGGCAGGTATTTAATGCTTGATTCTATCATTTATAATATTTTTGTTATTAAATAATAATAGAGGTTATTTGGGTTTCCCATTGAGTAATTTAAAATAGAGGCATGATAGATAATGGATAAAGCTAAATCAATTTCTCTTGAACTCAATATTATAAGTCTTGAGAATTAGTTACTTAGAAGAAGTCTCCTAAACATAAATTTATTTATTAGAGTGTTGTGAATATATACATGGTATTGAGAAACTAACTGCTCTTCCCTGACTTCCCACAACTCATGAACCCATAGTAGGCACCATAATCTCGAGTTCTTCAAGATGGAGGTGGTTGAGGAGAGATGTGAATTGGGTGACTGGTCATGGAAAAATGACTTGTAAACTACTTCCAAAATTCACTTATCTCACGAAAGAATCAGGTTGAGCTCCAAAACTTTATCCAAGCAGAGTATGTGAGCCAGGATGGCCCCACTAAGAGTGTAGCCCAAAATGGGCCAGCTTCTTCCAAGGCTATGCCATCACAAGTAATGGCTTGAAGGCTGGGTCACTGGAAACCAGAGTATTTTTCTCCATTTAACTGCTTTACTCTACTTAATGCAACAACATTGGAAACATCAGGAGCTAAGTCATTATTTCTTTCAGTTGATTCTCACCAGTACCAGTGTCTTGATGTTCATTTTTTATTTTTATTTTTTAGCTCAGAGTTCTTGCTTTCCACTACCATGCTGGCACATATTCTTGGTATTTTCCATATATATTAAAGTGTGAAATGGCAGGGGATTTTCTAAATTTGTGAAAGTGCAAATGTGATTATAAGAAGATCCTATTTTAATGTAGCCTAATTTTTTCATGCTTTGTAAGTAGTTGTTTTCATGTGCCAGGCAAGGAATTTTGTCTATAAAAAATTCACGGAAATAAGGAAACAAAAAATTTCATAGACATATTTCATGTTATTAATGCAAGGCTTTTGCTTATCTTTCATGGTTAGCTCTACAATCCAATTGTATTGATTTTTGTGTAAGATGTAATAAATTATATGTATAGCACATATATGTTTCCTGGCCAGTTTCCTTTTTACTTCTATAGGCCCTCTTGTATATCACCACCCCCATATAAACATTAACATGGAAATTAGTGATTTTCTTACAAGACTGAGATTTCAATTTATCACAATTGTTTGGAACAGTTTCAGGGACTTGTTCTGAATTACCCATTCATTTGCTGCTAGTGTATGTTCGAAAGTGAAGAGATTGGGACCTGCCAGTGGCCATGCTTTCCTCTATGTTTAAGAGACTTTGAAGAGAGAATTAAGCTAGATATAGAGATGAAGGGAGGGACAAATGGGGAGGGGAAAGAGAGAGGGAGGAAAAGAAAGAGAGAGAGAGTATGAGAATGCCTATTATAAACATTCTAGTCTTTAGTGCCTTATATTTCCAAAGCAATCATCTTGCTTTCTTCAGACTTTATTCCTCAATTAGGGGCCCAGTGCACAAATTTGTGCTTCTTGAAAGGAACTGTGGGCTGCGAGGCTGTGGTGGGTACAGGGCGGGTCTCAGCCCCTCCTCTGTGCCCCCACTCCCCTGTTGGCTGCAGCCCCGTTCATGCTGCCACTCACACACACTCACTGCGCTGCCCTGCTCTCACCCACTGATGGTGAGGATCTATTGGGGCCGGTGCGGTCAATGGGTGAGCAGCAGCTTCTGCCCTCCAGCAGCTTCTGGAGCAGGGGGTAGTGGAGAAGCCCTCAGGGGTGATTGGGTCTGGCAGCCGCCACTCACACACACCTGCTAAAGGTGCCAAGTGATTGAGACTGGCGCTGGGCACCAGCAGTGGGTGTGAGCAGTGGCTCTGGCATTGGCAGCGGGTGCGAGTGTAGCTGGCACCAGCAGCAGGTGTGAGTGCCAGGTGGGGCCATGGAGCGCAGGAGCAAAGAATTTTCAGTAACCACCAGAGGCTCACCCCCATGACAGCTACTGGCGCCCCACCTTGGTCTGGCACCTCCACTCACCTCCACCATCCCTCTGTGGCCAGTGCCTGCCATGTTCTGCACATGGCCCCTGGTGGTCAGCACACATCATAGCAACCAGTTGTTTGGTTGCTCACTGGTTCTGATTGTTCTGCCACTGTTCGCTCTATTTGTATATTAGCCTTTTATTATATAGGATCTAGTAAATTAGTGACTCTTCACCTTTATCTAGGCTGGAGTTAGAATTCTCTCACAAGAGCAAAAAGAAATCTCTGTCTGTTTCTGTCTTTCTGTATTTGGCTCTGAATTTGTTTGTTTCTGTATCTGCTTCTGTATTTCTAAACATTGCTTATAACATTCATATTTTAAATTCCTATTTCACAGCTAGTTGCCTTCCAGAATGGCTTTAGTAATGTAATTTCAATCATTAGTGTATGGGTAACTTTTTTCCTTATACAATTTTCAATCATACATATGATTAGCTCTTTTTATTTTTTTTGTCTAAATGTCTTAGTCCCCCTAATCTGCATGATTTTTGCAACATTAGCTTTGAGTCTTGGAATAAAAGATAGACAAATGCTTAAAATTGAATAATCTCAAGTTTAGGGAAGGTTTTTCCATTTCACAATTGTTTTAATTTTCTTCTCTAACTTAAACCTGGTACCTGGGGGTTAACAGTCTGGGCCAATAAATGAATGGAGGTGAATAATTAGAGTTGGCGGCAGAGTAACTGGTGCAAATGTGTTGGCATTCAGTGCTCCTGGCAGCATCACAGAAGCATTGGGGATATTATACACTCTATGGTTAAAAAGCAGTGCTTAAGAGATATTGAAATTGAACAATATGTATTATCTCACAGAGATAGTCATTTGTAAATACAAAGTAATGTAGCATTAACAAATGATGTTTAATAGTTAATTAGAAGATGTTTCCTGATTTGGTATTCTGGAGCAATAGATAATTAACAATTTCTGACAAGCAGTTAATATAAACAGTGCGATTCCTTGGCTATTAATTGAATTATGTCTGTGTGTTTGTTACTTCCTTTTGTCTGCTGGCATCAATTTAATTTCATAATAATAGTTACATTAAAAATGCTTACCACTCTATGTCTGCTGGTTAAAAGATTAACTACATCAGGTTGAATGCAATTCAATTAATGCTTTTTATCTGGCTGTTGTGTCTTTGTTTGTAGACATTTTTGCTGGTGTTTATAATGAATTCAGATGCTGCCCACAGGTTTTAGGTATGGCGATAGCAGTCAGGACATCGGGTCCAGTAGTTTCATTTAATTAAATTAATGATATTTCATTGAGGCATACAATTATGGTTATAGTAAAAAAAAATTAGAGTGATGGAAAAATGAACTCCCTCTCTCCCCCAAAATAGACATAGCTGTCAGCTTCCAACTAACAGTATTCCTACCTTTGTTTTGAAGAACTGAGAAGGAGCACAAATATTTGAATTTGCCTTTGAGATCTGAGGATTCAAATGGTTTGTTGTGGAATGGGAGGTGTTCTACAAAGTTTTTCTGGACTCTTCAAAATTCTGGAATTAAGTATGGGATGAATTTATAGCGTTTCATCATTTATCAAGAATGAAGACAATCACTATATATATTTTCCCTTCATTTGAAATATTGAGACAGTATCAGTAGAGGAAAGAAATCTCAGTAATGACTTGGTCTTATTTCTTTAGAATGAATCTTTGGGTAGGCACAATAAATTGTTTCTCAGCATATTTCATTGAGGACACTTGAGCTTCAGTTTGCATTACATATTCATAGCTTTCTGTGGCAGCCAAAGGCCATGAGTCTTTGGCCTGACATGATGAGTCTACAGGGGAAAAGAGGCAGTTTGTGTTACAGATGCCCTCAAGAGAGGTCCCAGATGTGTACTCTGCTTTTAAAATGGACGCAAAATTAAACTTACTGCAATGATTTCTGTTGGAATCAGTGAGAATTAGTATTTAGCGTACAGTTGTTATAAGATAAAATGACTTTATTTAAACACTCATAAGTGATTCCTGCAAAGATGAAGAATTGAGAAAATGAATGCAAATGTTTATATTTACACCATATTTTTAATCCTTAAAAATGCATAAGCAAACTTTTGAAAAAGAGAAAGAAACTCTCACCTGAAGTCAGACTAACTGAGAGGAATTAATGCTTTTTAGAAAAATAAAGCATTTTAAAACTTAGGAAATTTTATAGCCTTCCAAAGAAGATGCTATTCAGAAAACTCTAATATAGAATCTTTCTCCAGAAGGTATGTTGTCAGATTTAGAGAAAGAGATCTCCTCCAGGAGTGGGATTCACCCCAGGGTGGGATTGATGTTTCTGCATGGATAGTGTCTACATACAGTGCTTAAGAGAGCTCCCTCTGTTGGAGGCCACACATCTGTGTCAACTTTGAAAATGGCATTATTACTTTCATCAAAATCTCAGTTTTGCTGTGTCAGGCCCTCATCCAATTCTAGTTAGAGTTGTGATAGGAACAGTCCTAGGGAGTATTCTGCTAATGAATTTCAGTAGAATAAGAACAGGGAAGCGAAAACACTGTTTAGTGTTAACTCATGTTGTAGTCTTAATCACCTCTAGTTTTTTTGTTTCGTTTGTTTTTATTTATTTATTATTTATTTATTTTTGGTGTGCATTTAAAACCTTTGGCCAGAGAGGTGTGGGTGATGGATAAGAGTTGCCTTATGTGTCCTCCAAATAGATAGAAAATAAGGGGATTTAGGTATTGTGCAGCTAAAATAACAAATATCTCCTCTAGTAATCTATTATGCCTTCAGTCAACAAGATAAAAATAATAAACACTTTAAAAATAAAACTAGATATATCATATTAGAACTTAAGGTCTGTACTATAATTTTTATGATTCAAATTTCTTAACATCTGAATTATTTCTCTGATGTGAATTAAACTTTAGATTCATTCATGCATGTGACTAATTCCCATGCATTAAACTATCTGATAAACATCTGATAGATAAACATACAACTGATTATTAAACATGTGGAGAATGCTGATTGCCTATAAAGGTTTTCTGAAATGTTATATATTTAGAAATAAGTCTTGTACTCTGTTAATACTTCATTTTCTCACCAACCATGAGAACCTTAACCTCAAGAATCCACTCCTCACTTTTTCTTATTCTCTGGTGACAGACCTCCTGTGGGAAGCAGCGTCTTAAATTTTCTCTCCTGTGTCTGACTCTCCACCAGTCCTATGTTCGGTGGCCGTGCTGTACACATTAGCATAGAATTGCATGTGCCCTGGTGCTTGATGAACTTGTTACTCAAGTAGCATACAAACATTTACTTAGCGCTATGAATGTAATTCAGCAGGTGACAGGTGTTGTGGAGAAAGGTTCAGTTACTAGGGGGAGGAAGCTTAGAGTTCCTATTGCCTGAACTTTGAGTGGCTTGAGTCTAAAGTATTTGGTGGAGAACAGCTGTTTCTGAAAACAGCTGCTGAACATCTCTAGAGCCTGTGTTCCTTGTTCTTTTGTCCATCTTTTCACATTGCCCAGACTTACAGATACTTTCCTGGCCTCCAGGCCTCCAGTTTTTGTGTCACGTCAGCTCACCATGTGCCTTCACTCCAGAAGGTCCTGCTCTCATTATTCCTTTTTGTTTTTGACCTTTGACATGATCCACAGGGACTTGATCCTCACCCATAATCTCCACTGTCAACAGGCCTTGTAAAGGCCATATTTCTTTTGAGTGGGAACCCAGCCCAAGCCTGGAGCATCACATTTTACAAATCACATGTGACATATTCACTCTTAAGACAGCAAGTAGCAGTTATTTGTTATTTGAATAGATCATTTTTACTTTTTTCAAGAATAAGTTTAATTACTTTCAGGATAGTATACTTACAGATATTTTCTAATGAGGGTACTCCAAACTGAGAAGATAGGAGTTGTTGTTAATAAGAGAGTATATGCTTTCCTGAAAAAAAAAGAAAAAGAAAGAAATCACACATTCTGTGATAACAAGTCTCATGAGAAAATGGGGTTGGGCTAAAGCACTCACAATCTATGCAACTTTATATCCAATGTATTACTGAAAGCAAATAACTTGAAGAGTTTAGCCAGGCACCAGAGGTGACAGCAAGGTGCGCATCCATGTGGATGGAGCCTCTGTGCAGCTAAAAGCTCTTGCCTGCCGGGCAGCCACACTAAGGGTCTTTTCTTTTCCTGCAGAAGGTTAGAATTCTATCCAAGCTATTCTAGCTTCCAGTTTTATGTGGATCAACCCAGTGCTCAACTTAAACTGACAAACATTCAATTTAGCAATCACAGAAGATTTAATTTGTGTAATAGAAACATGTTTTACCAGAACAGACTATAGCTGCAAATACAACACATTCAATGTATGTTTCCTGTGGGTTTAGCATTAAGTATGGGTCTGAGTGACATTGACCATGAGCTAACAAGCTTTGTAAGGGAGATTCTGCATGTGACATATTCACTTACAGCACAGCACAACACAGAATACCATGTTTTGCACTTAAGTGATACTTAAAAATGCTTTGTTGGGTGATTGTTTCAGTATACAAAGAATTATAGTGCAAACAAATGCTAGATTTCATACTTGCATGGCCACTAATTTGTTCATTTACATTAACCCAAAGAATTAGGGTAATTTCATTGATTTTTACATATGTGAGTATCAAATTTCAGTCATTACTTTGAAGAACAAAGGTGGAATTTCAAATTTGTGACTAAGTCAGGCATTAAGCATCCAATTGGGGAGTAAAAACTCCCACACTATATCTTTCTTCTATACCATGTTGCCTTTCATTAAGTAAATTCTAGGTATTTGAGGCTTATATGCTGTTAAGTAAAAGGGGATATGATACTATCAGGGAAATAAATTATAGAATATACACCTTACTTGAAATATTAAAAGTGGGTAAAGTGACTTAAGTAAAACTGATGTAAAACTAGAAGAAAAATAAGTGTGAGAGATATCACAAGATTCATTGGCTTCCTTATATAACCTGTATTGTTCTTTAACTGCCTGCTTCTGAAAACGTTTCATCGGTTGGGTTCTTAATAATCACCTATTTTAAATGTATGAGAACATTTTTGGAAAATAATTGATTTATAAAGCATTTACATACAATGAAAATCTTAACCACAAACATACACGCACACACACCAACACCATATAAAACAGTAAAGCACCATAGCACATAACACATCATTAGAGTCTGGAACAATTCAATTGCTTAAAATGCAGGATAGTATTATTGTGTCTTTAATTAAATGGTTGAGGCACGGCTGCACAGCTAACCTGCCTACAGTTTTTAGGATTTGGGAACCACTGTCAACTTATTTTAAATAAGAACTCATAATATTCATTATCATGAATGTTATCACAAGATTTTACTTCATTTACATATAATTTGGCTTTAACTCTGTAAGAGTGAGTGAAGTTTAAATACCCATCTTATCAAATAATGTAAATTTAGATAAAGAATGAGTTCAATAATTACCTTTTCAATATAGAGTATATATTTTAGTTTTTGTTACTTCTGGTAGCTATGATACAAACTTATTTGTAAAATAGGTATTTACATTGTCAGATGGAAAGCACTAATGTACAATTTATGTTAGAACATTCATGGCTGATAATATAGTTATTATTGATATGTCCTGTTAAAGATGTGTGGTAGGATCAGTTAATTTTTTTAAGAGAGAAAATACTGTCAAACATGAAACATTTTTTGCAACAAAATAAAATCTCTTTCTTATAATAAAACTAGAGGCCTAGTGCACAAAATTTTTGCACAGGGAGGAAGGAGTCCTTCAGCCCAGTCTGTACCCTCTCCAATCCAGGACCCCTCAGGGGATGTCTGACTGCTGGTTTAGTTAGGCCTGATCCCTCTTGCAATCCAGGACCACAGGCTCCTAACCACTTGCCTACCTGCCTGCCTTTTTGCCCCTAACTACATCTGCCTGCTGGCTTGATACTCCTAACTGCTCCCCTGCTGGCCTAATGGCCCCTAACTGTCCCCTCCCACCAGCTTGATATCTCCCTAACTTGCCCTCCTGCCAGCCTGATCACCCTCTAACTACCCTGCCCTGCCAGCCTGATTGCCTCTAACTGCTCTCTCCTGCCAGCCTGATCACCCCTAATCATCTTTGCCTTGTCCCCTGCCACCATGGCTTTGTCCAGAAGGATGTCTGGAAGGTGGCTGGTCTAATTAGCATATTATCCTTTTATTAGTATAGATCTTTGAATAAGGTAAAGGGGGATAAGTGGTGATGGAAGAAGATGTGACTTTTGGTGGTTAACACACAATACAGTATACAGATGATGTATTATAGAATTATATACTTGAAACCTGTATAATTTTAATACCCAATGTCAACCTAATAAATTCAATAAAAAATAATAAAATCTTTGTAAGACCTCTAATCAAAATGGCCTCAAATGATAAACATTTTTCTTTATTATACAGATTAATTTTAAAAATTCTGTGCCTTCTGAAAAATAAAAATTTATGAATTTGTACATTTGTAGTGGCTATCCCTCTCCCCAAAAGCTATGAAGTAAATTTTTGTAGACTGGAGTGAAGACAATAACATCAATTTTATTGTTAATTGTATAGATAGAATTTTCAGGAAAATGTTCTGTATTTAATTACAACTTCATTTATTCTGTTATTACTGTTCTGTTTAAAACTACTTACTAGTATGAATATAGGTTGAGTTAACGTAAGTTTACTTCTACATTATTTGTTACTGATTCTACTAGCTAACATTTGAGCATGCAAGGATAAATGATGGAGACTATTCTCAACTTTTAAAAAGTAAAAGGGGTTAGGCTCTCAAAATTATGAACACTGTAGTTTTCTTTTATCTCCCTAGTCAATGTAAGTAGAAAACAATTCTCAGGAGAGATTTAAACCACATGAAATATTAATGTATTAAAAAATGTCATCTTTAATACCAAAGGTGGAATCTCAGCTGAATGAAACTAAAACATTTACATAAGAATTGGTACTGTTTTTTCAAAATTTAACTTGTATCAATCTTCTAAATCATTACTATTTACAAACTCGTCTTAGCTTACCATTTTGATATTTATGGAAATAACTCTTTGTAAGTCTGTAAGGAGCTATGATTTGTAAGGAAGAGTAAGAAATCCATGATAAATTGATAAACAAGGCATATTTTGAGTGAATTATTCTTTGTGGATCATTGTAAGAGATGGGAAGATTGAGAAACATTAATGGTTCAAAATGCACAGACACTGAGTATAATTTAATTTAAAACTTTCTAAAAATTTTTTCTTGCCTTGAAAATGGCAAAGAAATGGTAAAATGATTAAAGAAAGAAAATAGAGGTTTTGAGAACATTGAAAAACTGAAGAATTTATTAAAACAATAAAATTTTTAGTGATTAATTCTTAGGTAAAAACACTGTATTTTAAGAATTATTTTGTCTCTTACAGTTCAGGATAAATTAAACATCAGGGTGAAAATATTGATAGGCACATTTTAGAAATATAAAGAAATTCTAAATTTAACTTCTTTACTTGTACTTTGTTATAATGCCAATATATTCATATCTGAGATATGATAATATCACTTAGTTACTAGAGAATGCTAATATAGAAGTTGTTCAGGACTCCAGAGTCATTAGAAAATATGAAGAAATGTTTAAATAAATTACTTTGTGTTTATGGTTGTTTTTGTGGTTGTTCAAATAGACTGATTTATTATATACTTAACATATACATAACTTATTTATTATATATGAAATATAAGTTAACTAATGAATCAGCTCAAGTATAGTGAAGACATATAGTGAGAAGCATAGAAATATAATATTGAATTTTGGACATAGCTAAAAGCCATGCTTATACTTCTAAAACAATCAAGCAAACAATATTAAAAAATCCTTGTTTTTTTAAATCAGTATTTGGGTTGTGAACATTTGCTTCTAAATGAAAAACATATCTACACTTAACATTAATACCTATGACTTTACCCAGATCTACAATAATGCCTATGTTATGGTAATTTGATTATGTTTGTTAGTTTATTGATAAGGGCAAAATTGAAAAGATTTAGATATATATGTTAGTCTATGATAATAAAAGTGCAACATGCTAATTAGAGTGGACATCCTTCCGGGCAACCTTCCAGATGAAGTCTGGGCTGCGAGGGAAGCAGGGGTCCTGGGTGCCTGCCGGTGGCAGTTGGAGGCAAGCCTGGGTCTGGGTGCCAGAGGGAACCCAGTGCTGGCAGCAAGGAGAAGAAAGGCTTACTCTTTTTAAAAAATATATTTTATTGATTTTTTACAGAGAGGAATGGAGAGAGAGAGTTAGAAACATTGATTAAAGAGAAACATTGATCAGCTGTTTCCTGCACACTGGGGATGTGCCTGCAACCAAGGTATATACCCTTGACCGGAATCAAACCTGGGATCTTTCAATCTGTAGGCCGACACTCTATCCACTGAGCCAAACCAGTCAGGACAGGAAGGCTTACTTTTGCATGGATTTTGTGCATCAGGCCTCTAGTTTTTAAATAAAATTTCTTCAGAAATTTTAAAAGAGTGGTTACAAATATCACCAAATAACACTATTAACCTTGGGTTCTTTGAGGGGAAGGCACTAGAGAGATGTGAACTGAAATTTTTACTCAGTATTTGAATTGAAACCATGGCCCTAGGTCTGTAAAGTTACAGACACACACTATCTGTCCAAACCAGATAGGCTATTGGCCATTTTGTGTCCCAGAGCTGTGGATGCATGAGAAAATGTAGAATTGCATGTCCTGGTAAATTCTGGTGTGGAACATTTTCAGATGTGTATATAATAACTGATTGGTTCTATGCTGTAGGTATAAAACATGTATGATATAAAAAGTGGTCTACACTAATGTTTGTGGCAGACACCAAGCCAATTTCATATAATCTGACAGATGACGTCAGTTATTTCCGTGGTGTTGGAACAGTATGATTTCAGCAGCTTCTGTCTTAGCCTGCTATTACAAAATACAATAGACTTGGTATTAAAACAGACATTTATTTCTCATAGTTATAGAGATGGGAAATTCAAGATCAAGGTGCCAGCAGATTTGATTATTGGTGAGGTCTCTCTTTCTGGTTTGCAGTGGACTGCCTTCTCTCTGTAGTCACACATGGTGAAGAGAGAGCTTTGGTATCTCTTTCCCTTCTTATAAGGGCACTCTACTCCTCCTTAGTGCACTGTCCTTATGACCTCTTTTTAACTTAACTATCTCCCAAATGCCCCACCTCCAAATATCAACACATTGGGATTAGATCTTCAACATATGAATTTTGAGGGGACATAAATATTACATACTGGGGGGGGGGGGTGTTCCTCAACCCAGCCTGCCCTCTCTCACATATTGGGAGCCCTCAGGGGGTGTCCTACTGATGGCTTAGGCCCGTTCCCTGCTCCCATTTGGGAGTAGGCCTGAGCTGCAGTCTGGCCTCCCTTTGTGGGAGGTGACCAGGCTAATCAGGGGAAGCCACCAGCCCCATCACCCCACTGCTGCAGCCACTGCCAGTCACTGCAGCCACCAAGGTGTTTTCATCAACACGGACTCCAGTCCCTTCACCATGAAAAAATGACAACTTTCTTTAGGCATTTTCAAGATGTGTCTTTCATAGGATATGACATTTCTTTCTTTCTTTTTTTATCCTCACCTGAGGATATGTTTCCATTGATTTTTAGAGACTGTGGAAGAGAATGAAAAAACAGAGAGAAACATCACGGTGAGAGGAACACTGTGACTAGTTGCCTCCTTCATATACCCTGACCTGGGCCCCGGCCAGGGAGAAGCCTGCAACCTAGGTACATGCCATTGGTCAAAATTGAACCCACACCCTGCAGTTGGCAGGCTGAGGCATTATGCACTGAGCCAGACTGGCTAGGGCAGGATATGACATTTCTTAGCCCTCCAGCAGTGGACCTTCTTTTTTTTTCTCCAGGACTGTGGTAGAAAAACCCTAGATCACCTTTTTGGATTCTTATTACCCAACTTACAAAGAATATTACCAGTGGCATATAAGGAGCTTAGCCAATGAGCAGTAAGAAAAGGTGTTTCCTCTGTAGTTCACTCGGATCAGCCGCTTCACTCCTACCCCTCCAATCCTAGCTCCACCCCTGCCCAGGCCCGTAACCTCTGGCCGGGGCTGCAGGCCTGGGTAGAAGACCCCCAAACTCCTCTGATCACTGGCTTCACAGAGACCAGGACTCTGCAATTGCCGGCTCTGCCCTTTCCCACTGACAGCTTCTGTCCAAGGCTGCAGGCCTGTGCAGGGGACCCCTAGGATCCTCCGATCACAGGCTCTGCTCCTGCCCCACTACAGCCTCTGGCCAAGACTACAGGCCTGGGCAGGGAACCCCTAGACCCTGCATTGCCGGCTCCGCCCATGCCCAGATTCCTGGGATCACAGGCTCCGCCCCTGCCCCTCTGATCACTGGCCTCTGCAATCTATGGCTTTGCCCCTGTCCAGGCCTAAGGCCTCTGGCCCAGGCCTTAAGCCTGGGTAGGGTACCCTCATACCCCTCTGATCACTGGCTCTACCCTTGCCTCCTCCAATCACTGGCTCTGCCCCAGCCCATGCCTGAGGCCTCTGGTGAAGGCCTCTGGCCTGGGCAGGGGACCCCCGTCCCCTCTGATCACCTGTTTTGCCCCTCTGGCCCCCCACCTCCTCCGCCACCTGCCTGGCTAACAGGCCTGACCACTTCAGTGGCAGGGCTGAGCCGGACTTGGTGCTGCCATCTTGTGGCTATGGGGGTGACCATCTTTGTGATGGAGTGATGCCTAATTTGCATATTACTCTTTTACAACATAGGAAGAGCTTTTTATCAGATGGTTACTTTAGCTGTAGGACTAATTTCACTGTGCTTATTCTGGAGTAGCCATATTTGGGTAGGATTTAGAATTTCTGGTTTTGAGGCAATAAAAGAGACTGGCATTTGGTATAAGAAGTCTTAGGCATAGTGGAAGTGGGGAGTGGTTGATACCACTTGCAAGATAAGATCAGTGTTTAGCTAATCTAGGGGAAAATCATGCTTATCTTGTATTTTGGGGCCAAATTGGGGAAACATATCATATTTTTTTATTGGGTGAATCTTGCATTGTCACTTTGCATATCAAATATTGGTGACAGGTAAATAAGAAAAATATTGTGGACAGCTAAGTAAATAACATGATTTACATAGAAATAGGAGGAAAAGGCTGTTCTTTACGGATGAATTTGATTTGGGGTTGTAATATGCACACACAATTGGAAGTGGGGAGAGTGAAAAAGAAAAGATGATGAGATTTCCATCTGCTGGATTAATATAAAATTCCATTCCCCATTGTAATTCTTTAAATGACTCCAGAAAAGATGTTAAGTTTTCATCTTTACTTATTTTTAAAAAAAATATTTTATTGATTTTTTACAGAGAGGAAGGGAGAGAGATAGAGAGTTAGAAACATCAATGAGAGAGAAATATCAATCAGCTGCCTCCTGCACACCCTCTACTGGGGATGTGGCCACAACCAAGGTACATGCCCTTGACTGGAATCGAGCCCAGGACCCTTCAGTCTGCAGGCCGACGCTCTATCCACCAAACCAAACTAGTTTGGGCCATCTTTACTTATTTGAATTGTTACATTAATGACTATTCAACTACTAGAGGCCCAGTGCATGAAATCCGTGCATGGGTAGGGTCCCTAGGCCTGGCCCAGGATCAGGGCTGATCAGGTTCCCTGCTTCCCTGCCTCCTCCTTCCTTCCCTCCCTCAGCACACCACTGCTGGTCTCCCGCCATGTTCTGCATCGCTCCCTGATGATCAGTGCACGGCATAGAGAGCAATCAAACTCTCAGTCTCCCGGTGGAATTCCCGAGGGAACACTTTGCATATTAACCTTTTATATATATAGATAATTCTGTAGTTGGATTAGCCCTCGAGATGCTTCAGCCTTATTCAGGTAACTTTTATTTTGTGGGTTTTCCCCTCCAAGTTTGGACCTGTGGTCAGGTTAACCTGGAGCCCCTTGGAATCTCCCCCATTGGCAGTGATGAGGGTAAGGAGAGGTTCTTACACCGAGTATGCCAAAAGGTAGAAAGATAATTGGACAGAATAAAAAAATAAATAAAACCCTTCCCCTCCTTACCCTTATAAGGACTCTGGGTTTGAGCAGGAAAAAGAGATGATCTTTGAGATGGAAGGGGGTGAGATTGGTCTTTGAGACAGTAGCCCATCATTCTCCCAGGTGCTGTTGCTCCTAAATGAGACCTCTTTCCCTTCACACCAGTGCCTGCCTCTGGAGCTTGGCTTCCTTGCAGCAGGGAGCTGAACCTCCAGTTTTTTGTTTGGTTGTGGTCAAATGTCCCTTGCTACCAAAATTTAGCATATTAATCATGATCCAAGGGCACATTGTTACCATTAACATCTAGGTATTAGCTAATGTTCCAAGATATTGAGGGTATTCAGACATGAAATGTGAGTTCTTTAAGACTAACAAAATAAAAACAGAGGAAAATAGAAATCTCTCAGATAAACATAATTTTTCAAACAATTCAGTTTTTATCAGAAAGTATGCAATGGAGAATTAAAATATGTCCCATGTGAGTTTATGAAAATGGAGAAAACTTAAGGAATGAATGAAATTGCAGACTAGCTATTAGTTCTTGGCTGTGCCAAATTTCTCAATGCATTTGAACCCTTTTTGAATAAATGAGGAATATGAAAACTTAAACTAGTTCAAAAAAAAAAAAAGATTCCATATTCCCTAGGGACTTAGTTGATGCCATGTGACTAATCAAAGACATTTTGGAGTTATTGTTAGTGGCTGAACCTAATAAAGATTTGGAAGTTCTGCTACAGGTTTAATATGATAAAGGATTATAAATTATTTGAATCAGTTTATAAATTGATTGGACTGCTCCTCTCCATCTTGGAATTATATCATTAAGAACTTATGGTCTGCAACGTCACAAAAGCAGAATGGATAAATAAAAAAGAAGGCCACAGGATCTTGATGGATGCTTTTTAAAAAACATGTCTGGAAATGTTTTAAATTACTCTTTTTCTCAAATTTGCTGGCCTGCCTGAGTTATATATCGTAAACCTAGCTAAAAGGGAAATGTGTCCAGGAAGAGGGGAGTAGTGTGGAAAACACACCTTCGATAGGAAGATGATAGAGGAAAATGAAGGTCACAAAGAAAATAACTATTGATGGGGAAGAGAAAAGGACCAATGACCAAGCCCTGGAGCCTTGATATCTTTCATTAAGAGGGTACAGAGCAGAAGAGAACCAAAAAGAAAAAGACAGAGGTAATTGACCAGCGGCGACGTTTCCTTCTCTCTCTCTTTCTCTTTCACTCTCACCTTCACTTTCTCTCTCTTTCCATATAGATAGATCTGATTATTGAATTATTATACTTTTTCAATCATGTTGGGTTATTGGTTTGCTTCTTCTGATTTTTTTAATGTTCCTTCTTTTAATGACAGGGGACTGAGTATTCAAATGTATACTATAATGGTTTTTCAATGTTCATAAGTCAAGGGGAAATACCTACGTTCATGTATTCTTGTATTTGACAAGTGAGATCCAGACATTATTGTCTCCCCATCAGGACAGGACTTTTTCTCCTACATGACCTCTCCTTTTACTCTTGGCTGCCTAATCATTTGAAGTCTGGAGCCCTTAGGGGTATTTGCTGGATTGCTGTTCCCATGCTACCGTAAGATTATTAGATTCTAAACTAGGCTTTCTAATCTTTAGAAAGATTCTACCTTTATTAGAAGATAAGTTGAACAATAACAACAAACCTTTTAACAGGAAATCTTTTAAATGGAATTACTTTGTTAATTTTTCAAAGACACAAATATCTCTAGAAACTGTTTTCCCAGTGGCTCGCTATCCTCCTGGAAAGCTCCACATTATCCACTATTTAAGGTAGTTAAGCTGCCTATGGAAATGCGAAGGTTGATTGGAGGAGGTATCTATGTGCTTTAAAAGCTTAACTCATATTTTGCCAGTTAACTGTTTTATTCATAGACTTCAGGAATGAAGTGTAGAGTGAGAATGGGCAAAACCAAGAAAGACATTGACAATTGAGTTCTCATAGCCTGTAGGATTCAGTTCTCAAAGCGACTTGAAGCAAGGTCAGTATTTCTGGTGTGGGGACATTGTGGGTAAAAGGCAGAAGGTGGGTAAAAGAAAGAAAGAGGGATAGTTTAAAGGGAATGAAGGTAGGCTGAAGTCAAAACACTCAACAAATTGAGATTCCCACCAGTAAAGGATAGAGATTACATGTACTAGTGTGGGAGGGGTTGGGTCTTCTGTCAGAGGAACCACTGGGGACCTGGAGATACTCAGCCAACAGTTTGCTAAACAGAATGTCTCTCTATTTACATGCACAAACTCAAGGCCATTCTGCTGTGTACCCTTAGGGAGAACAGCACAGGTAGATTATTCATTTTTTTTCTCTCTCCCTCATTAAAAGAAAACAAAATGAATAGAGAAATAGGTAAATGCACAGACATCTAACTTGAGATACTACTGGTTTCACACTTAATGATTTCTTTCTCTGTGTTATTTCTCCTGTCCCCGACTTCGAAAACAGTGTCATACCTCAAAAAGTTAGATTTTCCTTCAGTGATAAGTTGTCTTCTTTGCCAAGTCTTCTGAGTGTCAATGCAGAGCATGTTACTGGATTCATGGCAGTAGCCTTGCACCATTTACAGGGGCTCATTTGTCAAAGTTCACAGCATAGCAGAACTTACTGTTACTCTAACTTTTTCTCCAGTGTTATGGTTGTAATTATTTGGTGTTATTCTGGGAGTTAATTGCCAGGAAACAAAATTAAGGGAGCATGTCTGATCCTTTTCCTCCTCTGAGACTACTGAAAAAAGAATTGAAAAGAGGTGAGGCTTAATATAAATCCAGCATGGACCATTTCTCTTGTCATTGGTCTCATTGAAGGAGCTCACTTCAGGAAAGTCACAAAGAGGTCAGAAGATTTGAGAATGTCAACGAAGATGTGCATTATAACTTCCAAGGACTTCTAACACTTCAGTATGGATATCCTGGAAATCTATCTAGTTTCTTGGTTTATCATTAGATTACAGAATAAAGTTTTCATTGTGCTAGTAGAACTGTTAGAGAATAATTTTTTAAAAATATATTTTTATTGATTTCAGAGAAGAAGGGAGAGGGAGGTAGAAACATCAATCATGAGAGAGAATCATTGTTTAGCTGTCTCCTGCACACCCCACAATGGGGATTACACCAACAGCCCAACATTTGGACGTGTGCCCTGACCAGGAATCAATCCATCACCTCCTGGTTCATAGGTTGATGCTTAACCACTGAGCCATACTGTCCAGGCTGAGAGAAAGATTAAAATGAGATGTTTTAGTAGTGATTATCTTTTAAAGCCATTATATATTAAACTGGAGGCCCGGCGAATGAATTTGTTCACAGGTGTAGTCCCTCAGAGTGGCTTGCAGGGATTCTGCCCCAGCTCATGCCCCCAGCCTCATAGCCCTGCAGCCCTGCCTGGCACCCCACCATGGTCTGGTGCCACTCCCTCATCTGCTCTACCCTCCTGCCTGTGGGGATATTGATTGTGGCCTGGCCCGCTGCCCAGCTCACTCAGTGCCTGGTGCTATCTGCTCACCCACTCCACTATCCTGCTGTGGTCCCGCTCTCATGGGGGCCAATTGGGGCTGGCAGCACTTCCTCTGTCATCCACTGCCAGCACTGTGTCACTGATGCCCGCCATGTTTCGTGCCACCCCCTGGTGGTCAGAGCATGTCATAGTGAGCAATTGAACTCCTGGTTGAACAATTTGCATATTAGGCTTTTATTATATAGGATTATTAGAAAAACATTTAAATACTTGAGATAACTGGATGACATCATTGATAACATTTAATCAAACTGATTCAGAATGAAGGAAGTGTGAAATACATTTTTGGATCATTAAGCCTGAGAGAGGATCAGCTCAAACAGGACACTCATTTCAGAAGGGTTTATGTCATCATGAGTATAGCCATCATCCTATTGGTTACTCAGAGTTTACTGAGAAACAAGGAAAGATGTTATCAGCTCATTTTCTTCTTTAAGAGAGACAGTTACTTCCTTGTTGTTAAAATAGCAACCATGTGGAACAGTTTGGTCCTATTTTGTCTGGACCCTTACTCAGTGTGAATGGCAGAGGGTGCCTTAGTTCTAAGCAGCTCATAGCCTTGTGTGCTTGCCTATGCTCAACTTCTCCTACCTCCTCTTTCAGCTTCAGATCTATAATGGCCTGAGCTTCTCTTAATAACCCTAGTGTTCATTTCACATTCAAACAATTAGAGAGGAAACTATTTGTCTTAATTGCTGAACTTCCAACAGATGTTTTGTTAATAGTGATGACATCCTCATCTAAACTATTGCTTTAAGATGGAAAAACACTGCCTACTGCTAACATTTCAATTGTTGTAACTTTGAAAATGTTCACTTTCTACTTTGAAGGGCAAATACATTCAAACTTAAGACATCGTTGTTTAATATAGTAATACCCCATTAACACAATTGATTTTTAAATGATTTGCACATTGATAGAATTTTTGCACATGTTGCACTACTGGGAAAAGTTCTGCTAAGACATGATGTAAAAATATTGACCTTGTTTTGGGGGAACAAAATCATGCCTTTATAAAATAAATAAAACTTTAGGACAGTTTTGACCTTCAGCTAGTAAGGCATCCATCAGTCTATAATGCTAATTTTAGAAATTAAAATATTTTCATGGAATTCACTAGTTAAAAACATACTGTGTGCTTTTTTAAGCTAAACAGTAAAACTTCTATATATGGTCCTATAAAACATTTTAAGTTATTTTTCTTCTTTAACCATTTAATAATTAAAATGGCTATGTGTGATGTAACACATTCCTGGTCAAGAGGATACATTTTAATTTCCAAATACTCAAAATTTTCTCTCCTCCATCTGAGTGAGGACATAAGCCTAGCAACGTGAGACTTATGATTTGGCTAAAACATTATAAGTAAGCTTTTTTTCCATAACACTACCTTTGCAATGAAGCTCCTAAATACATACCCCCACACACACCCCCCCACACACAAAGCTGTTTACCTTTAATGATTTTTTCACGAATGAGACACATCATCTTTAATTTTGAACTTTGCCTAGCTGCACATTTAGTAACCCTTTGTATGCCATAGGCGACTATAGACGAAAACAGCGGACCCATTTGGGACGCACGGCAGTTAACTGGGTAATAAAAGGAATGATATGCCAAATTATGTTTGTTCATCCTGTCTCAAGGAAGTTATCTATAAATATAGTATCAACTTGATCACTTCCTTGAGAAAGAAGTAGGGGAAAGGTAGGATTTCAGTCTTCTCTCTTGTATTTCAGTATAGATTTGGCATTCAGTAACTGCGTTCTAGTTTCAGGCTTAGGTTATGATCTGATGTGATATAACAGATTATTCAATTCCTATGAGAGTAGAATAAGTCTAAGATTAATTTTCCTGATCTATAAAATGTCAATTATAAAATATTTATTGGGAAGATTTAGCTAATTTATGAACATGATTTCTAAGCTTTAAATTATTATATAAATTTTACTTATTATTTCTCCTAGAGCTACTATTACTGATTATTACATAATTGAAATATTGTGCTCTACTTTTGGCTTTCCCAAATATAGCGTTTGCAGCTTCTACCTTGATTGTTCCATTGCGAAGAGTAGATGGATCATTTTTAGTGTACTCCAATGACACTATAATAAATACACACACAATTGTACCAGTATGATAACAATTCATTCTCAACATAAACTTGCCTAGAATAAGCTATTCACTATGTAGGACTAAGACAAATTAAGCAAACCATGTGGTAGCATGGTTTATAATATAGGGATGCTGTTGGAAATATAGACTCTTTTTGAATTACTTGAGTTTTACACATACTTGTTTCTCTAATTCTTTGAAGTCTTGCCAAGCAATAGTAAACATGTGTTATGCAAGAAAATAATTGCATTTGTTTCTATGGAAGGTGCAATACTTAAGTGCTTTTGATAAATATACTTTACTTTAGATAAAGGTGTACTAACATGAGATTGAAGGGTATCCAAGAGAGAGCGTAGCAGGTATAAGGTATTTTTAAGGGGAATGACAATCATTTTATGGTCAAAGTCTACTTTAGAACAAGTTACTAGAGACATAGAAGGACATAAAATAATCATAAAATGATTAATCCATCAGGAATACATAATAATTACAAATGTGTAGGCACCAACAACACAGCCTAAAAACACATGAATAAAAAATATATAGAGATCCACACAAATCTGCCTAATGGATTTTTTGACAAAGGTGAAAAAGCAATTCAATGTAAGAAGAATAGTCTTTCTAGTAAATGGTGCTCAATTAATTGGTCATCTGTAGGCAAAAAAGCAAGTCTAAAACTAAATTTTAGTGGGATCATGGACTTATATGTAATATACAAAAAATAGGAAAAAATAAGGAGAAAACATTCAAGGTCTAAGACTATGCAAAGAGCTTTTAGACTTGATATTAAAACCTTGGCCACAAAAAAGAATAAAAAAGTATAAATTGAACTGCTTCAACATGGAAAATTTTGCTCTCAAAAAGACCCAGTGAAGAGGATGAAAATACAAGTGGCAATGGGAGAAAATATTTGAGAACCACATATCTGATGAAATGTTTGTGTCTGGAATATATAAAGATCTCATACTCAAGAGGCAAAAAATAAATAAATAAAAGAAACATTTCATTTAGAAAAGGGGTAAAAATCATGAATACACATGTCACTGGAGAGGATATACAGATGACAAATAAGCATGTGAAAAGATGTTCAACATCATTTTCCATTGGGGAAGTTTAAAACCAAAATGATGCATCCTTACGAAAATTATGTAAATGGCTAAAATCAAAATAGCAACAACACCAAATGCTAGCAAAGACCCAGAGGTATTTGTTGATGGGGGCATGGAAAGTCCATGGTTTTATGGATTTTTATGATAAAACTAGGGGCCTAGTGCACAAAAATTTGTGCACTCAGGGGAGTCCCTCAGCCCAGCCTGTGCCCTCTTGCAGTCTGGGACCCCTTGGAGGATGTCCACCTGCTGGCATGCCTGGCCAACCTGGGTGAGTGGCTGATGGCTGTTTGCAGGCTGGCCAAGCCCCCACAGTGGGCATCCTCACCCCATGGAGGTGTGGCCAGCCTGGGTGAGGGGCTGAGGGCCGTTTTCAGGCTGCCCACAGCTCCCAGTGACCCAAGGTCCCAACAAGGCTGGCTGGAATCAGGTTTCTGGAGTTTATCTTCTGTAATTGAAACTTTGTTACCTTGAGCGGAGGCCTAGGCAGGTAACAAAGCCTCCTGTTTGCTTCAGCTCTGTGGCTTCTATAATTGAAACATTGTTGCTGTGAGCAGAGGCCCAGCTAGCCAAGGCAGGCAGTTGCAATGGAAGTCTCCTGTTTGATCTTGCTCCATGGCTGCTGGCCTCCATCTTGGCTAGGTTAATTTGCATACAGCCACTCTATTTGGCTGGGGGTGTGGCTTGGCTGGTAGGCATGGCTTAGGTGTCTTGGAGTGATGGTTAATTTGCATATTACTCTTTTATTACATTAGATGTGCACCATTATCACATTGCAGATGTTTTGCTATGCTAGAAACATGACACAAATTAAATTCATGGGCCCCAACGGTTTGACCTGAGTTGGCTGATCAGACCAACTCGCAGTTCTTTGACCTGCAAAAGTGTCAACTATGGTAAGATACTGCTGATAATACTGAGAGAAGGTTAACGTGTGAGACAGTAAATCTAGGATCAGACAGGAGCAGTATCCCATGGAATGTGGCCACTCTCACTGCTAGACAAAGGGGTCAACCCTTTCCAGAAGTCAACAGTCTGCCATGGAATAGTTATATTTCCATCAGAAACAGTCTGTGATGGAGGAGGTGTTGCTGTGCTCAGAGAGAAATGGTGGTATTTTATGGGATGCAGGCTCAAACATCAGCTTGAGTTCAGTTGGTCTCATCAGATAAAGGGCATTTAACTTGGGCATTTGCATCAAGAATCCAGATGGTTTGATCAGTAACTGTGATTAGTTTTTGCAGTTCATGGCCCCAAAGAGGAGAGTATTAATCTGCCACTCTGTAGTTTTCCAAGTGGCAAACCAAACACAGGGACGTTGGCAAGTGCCCAAACTTTAGTGGAATTATAACAAGTTTCATCATGGTGAATATTGGCCAGAACTATGCAAATGCCTTGAGTTCTGTCCACTGAGCAGAGTGACCACACCTTTTTCTATTCTTTGCTGCTAGCACTGAGGTTGAATAGATAGAGCTCAGTGAATGCCATCAGTTTTCATCTTAGCCAAATCGTCAGTGAACTAGGCCCATATATTTAGGAGATCCCCGCTGTGAATTAAAGGCTCTATAGAATCAGCAGCTTTCTTATAAGGCAGGTATGGGAGATGGAATTGCTCCCAAGGTTGTGACTGCCAAGACCAGGCAAGCTGCAGTGTCTTACAATTTTTATTTGACAAGAGAGGCTCATTGGATCCTTCCGACCTTGTTAATTGTTCAGTCCAAGTTAACCCACATCAAAGTCAGGCATTTTGTTTCAGTAAGAACCCAGTGGCAAGCTAATAACCACCTTTCAAAATGAATAATCCTGGCAGTCACATCATGGAGAGAACGAGGCCAATACTGATGGGTTGCCTCTGCATTGAGGCTGCCTCCTTTATACAAAGGCCCAATTGGCAAAGTCATCAGTCATAGAGACTCACAGCTCAAAGAGGTCATTAGTGCTGTGGAGGCACAAAGACAGAGACTGGATGGCTTCCCATGCTGACTTTTGGTTTGGGTCCACACAAAGGATGCTAATTTGTGCATTGTTCAATATGAAAGACCAGAGGGACTGTCAATGTTAAGTACATATTGTCTCTAGTACTCAGACTCTAAGAAGCTCCCGGACCTCCTATGTGGTGGTAGTAGGGGGCTGAGAGACAGCGATTTTTCCTTGACTGCCAAATAAAGATTTAGTGTTCTGAATCCATTTCCTTAGTTCCAAGACATTTAAGTTATCAACATATTCCTGAAATTTGTCAGGGTTGTTGAGACTGATGATTCTGACTTGCCAACCAATAAGGCGTCATGGTTATATAGTGGAGTTTTGAACATCAAAGGGTAGAGGCACTCATGCTAAATGCAGACCAACCATTGGTTGCAAATGAAAAGACTGTTCAGAGAAGTGATCCACATGTTGCATTTTCCTGATTACTCTGATCACCTTACTAGGCTTCTAGGTTTCAGCAGCTTCTAGATTTCAGCAGTAGCTCAAATTGAAACCTATTGGTTTCACAGTTCACTTTGTCTATGGTTTGCTGACCTCCAGTTGGGGTCCTTACTCCAAAGGGCATTTTGGAGCTTGGAGTTTTCATAATTTGAGTTCAAATGGCCCCATACTTTTTAAAGGTAAAATACCACATTTTAGAAATTTATATAGCAAAGACTATTTATGCTCATTGGTAACAATTCAGAAGTCAAGGAAACGGAATGCTTGATTTATATGCAATAATAGTAAAAAAAAGAATGCTTTTAAAACACCGTCTAGCTCATAATATGGTATATACATAAAGATACTCTGTTCCAACAGGATAATCAGAGCCTCCTTGTGTAAATCTGTGCTATAAAATTGATGACCTATAACAGGAAATGTCTCTTCAATATGCTTGTAATTAATATGACTCAAATCCTTAAATTCTCAACTTGAAAGAGAACAGTATAGTTGGGCCTCATGCCCCATTTCCTTCTTCATTAATTTTTGCTAAGGGGGGTTTCTGACATGAAGGAGAGAAGTCCTAGGGCTGTGTACAATGCATTGTCCATGTTGTAGTACCGTGCTGCCAGATGCTCCCCCTCCTGTTTCTCCTCCGAAGAGGCAGATGAAGGTCAATGTGTAAGTGTGCATGTTGTGAAGCATTTGTACTGACTGCATTATACCTGCCATGTCAGCAGTACCCACACTCACCTCTGAAGTTCAGCAGAGGGAGAATAAAGGAAAGGAGAATTTTAGGTGATAATTTAGTAGGAAAGAACAGCACGCAGGGAATAACGGTAGTGACGAGAACTCTTTTATACCCTTATAAAAGGTTATTGCATAGGGATATCTGTCTGGTTCTCATTCTCTTTCTCTTTTAATATCCTTGCAGAGAGAGCAATAGGTGTGTTTTAGTTGCAAGATACATTTTTTTCTCCTGTTTATTGTTCTTCGTAACACCTTTGAATATTCTATTTTCTATCTAGCATTTTCTGGAAACTGTTTCCTTGATATTAAAGAAATATAGAGAATGCATATATGTATTTGTGTGCTTGTGTGTGTGCATACATGTATGCTTATGTTAGGTATTTGTGTGTGTACCTGTGATTAGAAAGCTTGGGAACACTTTGGGAATTTGATTTGTCTGTATTTTCTGTTTATAGTGATCGAATTCTGATAATTGTCACATTTCTTTTTGCCTCTTGGGCTCTTGAAATTCTCTGACCTTCACTACCCTGCTCTCTGTGGTTTTATGGCTTGGATTTAGCTGAAATTGAAAGACTAGACTCTAATTATGAAGCAGAGGATGTACTTGAAGCTAGATAACCAATTAAAGTGAATTTAGTAAGATTAAATGATTCTCAAGGTAGAAGAAAATTTAATTAATAAATATACAAAATACCACACATATTATATCCGGTCTTTGTTGACTAAATTATTTTAGATGTTTTTCTATATATCAGTGTGACTGCAAATGGCATAATAGGAATAATAAATAATTTTTATTAATATAAATGCTCACTGCCACTTCATGTGCATGACACAAATGCCAAATTTGGGATGGCCACAGGACATACACCACAGGAGTCTGAACCAGGACTGGGCCCAATAACTGAGCAAAGGGTTTAGGGGGAGAAAAGGGTGAAGCAAAATCCAGAGATGAAAGGTAGGTAAGAGAAGTGTGCTTGGAAAGCATCAGGCTGCCAAGTGGAGTTTTTGCCATTCAAAGAGAAATGAGTTCAGAGCATAGGCACTGGACAGGATTCATGTTTGAGGTTTGTAAAATAAATAAATAAATAAATAATAAGGGCACCAAAGCCCTTTTTGTTTTGTTGTAGTTAAGGCCTAAATTTATTTACTTGCCAGGTAGGGGGCCCATACCAGTGAAGGATTTCTCTAGTAGCACTTGAAAAAAATCAGGACTTTCAAAGTGTTACAAAGGGACTGTTACAGTGTCAATGCTCTTTAAGTTGTAAAACCTAGAACTCTAAATAAAGCAGAATTTACAGCTAGTTAAAATTTTATTATTGATGGGTAGTGAACATATTTTCAGTTAGGGTCTGGTTGCACAGTGTGCTTGGTCACTTACGGTTTTCAAGTGTTAGAACCTGTTATCAGGAAACACAACACTGAGTTTATTATTTGTCACTCAAGCAGCTGTAAGTGAAAAAAATAAATAATAAATAATCATAAGAACAATGAGGTAAACTACGAGGAATATTTAGATGATTTGTTGGTTGTGTTTTCCAGAAGCAGATACTGATTTTGTTAGTTGTAAGCATTTGTTACAATTTACCAAACTATGTACCTGAAATGGGTATTTTATGTAAGTTACACTTAAATTATTTGGAATAATCTTGTATGACATTTTAACAAATTTACTGAGATAATATTCATCCTGTCTAATAAAAGAGTAATATGCAAATTAACCATCACAAGATGTCTTCCCCCATGTGGTCAAATATGGCTGCCATAAGATGACCAGCAAGGGAGGGCAGTTGGGAGGGACCAGACTGGCAGAGGAGGGCAGTTGGGGGTGACCCAGGCCTGCAGGGGAGGGCAGTTTGGGGGGATCAGGCTGGCCAGGGTGGACAGTTGAGGGGGGACCCAGGCCTGCAGTATGTGTTCAGTGTCTGCCCCCGGTGGTCAGTATACATCATACCTACCAGCCAGTTGGACAAATGGTCACTTAGCCTTTTATATATATACTAGAGGCCTGGTGCACAAAAATTTGTGCACTTGGGGATGTCCATCAGCCCAGCCTGTGCCCTATCACAAACTGGGAACTCTTGGGGGATGTCCACCTGCTGGCTTACACCAGCTCCCTGGGGGATTGGGCCTAAGCTGGCTGTCAGACATCCCTATGGCAGCCCGGGAGCCCTCAGGGGATGTCCACTTGCCAGTGGGGAGCAGGCCTAAGCTGCAGTTGGACATCCTTAGCACTGCTGAGGAGGCAGGAGAGGCTCCCACCACCACTGCTGTATTGGTAGCCGTCAGCCTGGCTATGGCTGAGCAAAGCTCCCCCTGTGGGAGTGCACTGACCACCAGGGGCAGCTCCTGCATTGAGCGTCTGCCACCTGGTGGTCAGTCATTACCAGTCATTCTGCTGTTAGGGTCAATTTGCATATTATCCTTTTATTATATAGGATAGAGGCCTGGTGCATGGGTGGGGGCTGACTGGTTTGCCCTGAAGGGTGTTCCAGATCAGGGTGGGGAGTCCTGCTGGGGTACCTGGCCAGTCTGGGTGAGGGGCTGAGGGTCATTTTCAGGCTGGCCACACTTCCTTCAGGGTGGGGGTCCACACTGGGGTGCCTGGCCAGCCAAGGTGAGGGGCTGATGGCTGTTTGCAGGATGGTCACACCCCCTTCAGGGTGTGTGTGTGGGGGTCCAGCTGGGGTGCCTTGCCAGCCTGAGTGAGGGGCTGATGGCTGTTTGCAGGCTGGCCAAGCCCCAAGCAGGAATCCTCAACCCATGAGGGTGGGGCCATCCTGGGTAAGGGTCTGATGTCTGTTTGCAGGCTGGTCACAGTCTCCAGCGAGGCTGGCTGGAAGCAGGTATCTGGGATTTATTTATCTTCTAAAATTGAAACTTTTTTGCTTTGAGCAGAGGCCACAGGCAGCCTAGGCAGGCAGAAAGTTTAGCTTCCTCCATGACTGGGGCAAGGAAGCCTCCTCTTTGCTCTAGCTCCATGGATGCCGGCCGCCATATTGGCTGGGTTTATTTGCATATAGTCGCTCTGATTGGCTGGCGGGTTTGGCTTGGCTGCTAAGTGTGCCCTAGATATAGCAGAGTGACACCTAATTTACATATTACTCTTTCATTAGATTAGACTAGGGGCCTAGTGCACAAAAATTTGTGCACTCAGGGGGGGTCCCTCAGCCCAGCCTGTGCCCTCTTGCAGTCTGGGACCCCTCAAGGGATGTCCACCTGCTGGCATGCTTGGCCAGCCTGAGTGAGGGGCTGAGGGATGTTTGCAGGCTGCCCATAGCCCCTTCAGGGTTTGGGTCTCTACTGGGGTGACTGGACAGCCTGGGTGAGGGGTTGAGTGCTGTTTTTAGGCTGGCCACATCCCATTCAGGGTTCGGGTCCCTACTGGGGTGCCTGGCCAACCTGGGTGAGGAGCTGATGGCTGTTTGCAGGCTGGCTATGACCCCCAGTGACTAAAGCTCTCAGCGAGGCTAGCTGGAAGCAGGTATCTGGGATTTATTTATCTTCTATAATTGAAACTTTATTGCATTGAGTAGAGGCCACAGCCGGCCAGGGCAGGCAGGAAGCTTGGCTTCCTCCATCGCTGGGGCAACCAAGCCTCCTGCTTGCTCCAGCTCTGGGGCTACTGGTGGACATCTTGGTTGGGTTAATTTGCATATAGTTGCCCTGATTGACTGGTGGGCATGGTTTGGGATGTAGCATAGTGACACCAATTTGCATGTTTCTCTTTTATTAGTGTAGATAGATAGGAGGTGATGAAAATGAAAAAAGAAAAAAAAAGACAGAAAACAAGATTTCTTCTCCTCTTGACTTGTTTGGCCTACAGTATTTTAAGAGGAATACTAGATAAACTTGGGGAAGGGAAGTCATCTATTGTACCCTTCCCATCACAAAGACAGAAAGTTCTAAGATGGTGGGGTTTTGTCTTTCCATACTCTTGAAATTATCTTTAATAAAATGGTGTTTTTTGTGTTTTTTTTTGTGTTTTTTTTTTTTTGCTTGAATGATCTGAGTTGACCAGATTTTTTCACATGAACATTTTTGGATTGTCAAGGAACTCTTTTCCTGCTGTTGCTGACATAACACTGTGTCAGGGACAGTATGACCACAATGAGCAATTGGTATTCTTCAAGGATATGTGGATAAAAACAACTTTTACAATCAAAATGTTGAAGGCCTGGAAATCTCTTTTTACTCAGAGGGCTAGAAAGCCAGTCTCTAAGAAAGCAAATCAATTTTTTTCAAATAAATGCAAGATAAAGCTTGGCATTGTTATCCCAATGGTAGAGACAAGTAGGATTTATTTGTCTGTTAATGCACAAAGGTGAATCATCTCTGATAGAATTATCCCACTGGAGGTGTAAACATTCTTTGATTTGTAATATTATTTTAGATGTCAATTGTATAAGCCTTTTACTTTATGTGTTAGTATTTTATGTAGCTTTAATATGCTTTTTTTGGTTGTTAGAGGAAAGACAGTAGGTAATTTATATAAAAACTATTGTTTGGTGATTAATATTCATTTTCTTGAAAAAAATCAACACTTCCTTCTACAGGACCAATCTAATCCGGTTTGATTCTATGTTTCTGGTATGACTATAAAATGGAACATATATTTTGGAGCATATTTGTAGTCTCAATCCCCAGAGAATACAGTTTCTGGTTAGTTGATTACATATTCATTTTTCTGTGTAGGTTTTATTCCTAGTCCAAGCTCCAGGCACATTTGTAAATATTGAACATAATTAAGGATTCCCTATTTCTCTATGACAAAAATACATTCTGAAATTAATTTATAAAATTTTATAATTTGATCCTTTTCTGAAACCCAAGGACCCTACGGGTAAATGATAGATAGTCTGGGAATAGAAATGCAGTTTTGAAAAATGATTGGTAAAACCTATGGTACCAGTATTACCTTTAACAATGATATCAGATTTGTTGATTTGGTAGGTAGATAGTTAGAAATACTGGTATATCCTCAGACCCTCATAAACAGGTCTCTGGAATGAGCACAATTTACAGACTATAGGAGGATTTTCATTGATGAGAATTAGTAATCTTTTAGTTTTTTGGGGGAAACCCTGAATGCTGAGTGCATGAAATAACCTTTTATTATCTTGAATTCAGGTAGATCTGGTTATAATTTCTTGCATTAGAACTTTCCTTAGCTTGAAATGCTGTCATTATTGAAACTAATTATTGTGGTCCTATTGGAGATTTTCAGGGGATGCCACTTGTATGGATTTAGGGACTTTGGTGATTCACTTTTTGCAGTTATTTGTCTTCTTTAATCTCTGAGGCATTTTTTCAGTATCTACCACAGATTACTTCACATGTTCTTTCTGAGGACTTTTCAGATTTTAATGTGTACCATCTGCAACAAGTAGGGGACTTTAGTAAGATGCATGTTTGCAGTGAGACTTGCAAAATAGATTCATTCCACTTTTATATCTTCCCAAAGTTAAGTCAAATAAAAACATAGCTTTATATATTTTGTGCATATGAACATGTATCAGTCTAGGTAAGAAGATACAATTTATTCAGCAGTTTGTTGCTAGCTTTATAATTTTTGACGCTAATAAACTGTTAAATAAGATACATTCCGGATGTTTTCTCTGGTAAGTGAAATTTTAATATGTTTCCTGTTTCCTTGACCTGGTGATTCTCTTTTTGGCATTTTTTTAATGGCTTTTGTATCAGCCCACATAATTCTTTATACCTCTTTAGCTTCTCTGACAAGTGTGCCAGAGCCAGAGCCAGGTATTTCCTTAGTCTTCTTTTGTGGACAGTTGTTCTTGAAAATTCCCAGGTAATGAAAGCAGCAGACATGTCCACCTCCATATATATATAAATTTATATTCTATAACATACATAAGTCAAATATATATACACATATATACACACATACACACATCCCTCATCCTTCCAAATGTAGAATATCCTTCTTCCTTTTCCCAGCTCACACATGCCCAGTCCTGGCCTGGTTGGTGTGGGGGCAGGGGGCAGGTATGGAAGTGCTCCATACACACTTGGAGGGATTTAGATTCAAGGATAATGATCATAACAGTCGCAATTCCAAAGGGAAAGCCCTACAGGTTCTTGCATTGGAAATTATGTGTATTAGCCTTATTTACTTTATTTGTTTTTTGAATTTGCTCCACAGTGATAAAACTGCAAAAAGAAAAAAAAAAAGACATCTTTATTGTAATAAGTTAATCCAATGGATAGGTCTGAGAAAGTCCAAATCAGTTGGTTAGGCCAATAAGAGCTACAACCATGCTGGCTATGTGTTCTTTCAAGCTCCACTCTACAGCTTTGCTCAGTGTTTGAGCATCAACCTCTGAACTAGGAGATCACGGTTTGATTCCAGGTCGGGGCACATGCCCAGGTTGCTGGTTTGATCCCCATAGGGGGTGTGCAGAGGCAGCTGATCAGTCATTGATGTTTCTATTCCTCTCCATCTCCCTTCTTTTCTCTGAAATTAATAAAAACATATTAAAAAGTAGAAAGTAAATGTGTTGGACTTAAAAGCACTTTTACATGCCTACCAACTCATTGGACAGAAGAAACCACATGGCTCACCGATCCAGAGGGGGCCAGGGAGATGGAGAGAGAGGAATTTAAGTCTCTAACAATGTTTTCTTTCAGAATGTCAGTCTCCAGAGAGCCATATCCCTTGACAAGATACAAGCACATCCCATCTTTACTATTTTTCTTCCCCAAACCCTAGGATGTCACTTCATTTATCCTCATGGATTTGCACTGGAATGTGGATATACCAGAACTGTAAAATTTAATAAGTACAAAATATTTGAGGCACGCTGTTTTGTTCCTTTTTTTGGGAGAATGGTCTGAAAGGCATTGCCCATAACATGAGTGTTTAAATTATTCTTGGTCTTTATGACTGCTTATAAATATTTCAATTTTTATGTTACATAATTAAAAAAATGGAACAAAATGTATTTCTGGCTCTACTGAGGGCAGTGAAATTTCATCTGAGTATTTGCAGTTTATCTTCTGATGTCTTAATTTGAACATAATGATTTGAAAAGATTTTTGCTTATATCTCACCCTAGATAATGAGGTATAACCTTGAAGGGTTCAGTTTGGGACTGACATTAGTAGTGTCAATACTGATAGTACTTTCTGCTAGTTGAGACCCTGATAGGAACAAAATAGAGTTAATCTTAAAAAATGCACACTGGATTACATAACAGTATTTGATAGCTAAGCATGATAGTCAAAAGATGTTATTGATAAAATAAAATCTAAAAAATTACAAATGTTCCACACTTTACCTTTGGTAAGAAAGTAAAGGACTACAAAGTTTGTAGTAGAGGGATAGGATGTGTTGATGAAAGAGGCTCAGATCCAATACGGTTATTTTTTTCGGTATCCCTGTAGGTTTAGGCACTAACTAGGCACCTTTCATTTCTTACTTCATTTAACCTCTAAAGAACCTGGTGGTGTAGGCATCCATTGTCTCCAGTTCATAAGTGAGGACCTGGAGGCCAGGGGGCATATGTAGTTATCCAGTGTCACAAATTATAAGAGCTAAGATTCAGACCCAGATGGGCCAGATCCCCTGAGCTTTAGTTTTTCTATCCTATCATTCCCAATCTTGGTATTTGAAGTGAGTTTTAACTGGGAAATGCATTCCCTTCCTATTTGAAACCACAGAAGGAGATAACAAACCTTACAAAGTGCCCCAAGAGTAGATTGTAATGGGAAATGTCAAGACTTTTATCATTGGGGCCGTTAGAGCTTTGAGTCTAAATTGCTCAAGCTGGACACTAACTAGACAGCTAGTACAGTCACAGTGTCAGCACTCCCTGAAGGAAAGATGCAGCCACTGAGATATTGATGTTGTGGCACAAAACGGGTTATTCAGAAGACCAAGGATATTACCTCTTCTCAGTGATTCTGATTATATGCAATTAGGTCATCATAGAGGCCTATGAGATGTTCATATTTGTTCTCAAGCAGCAGGGTGACCAAAGAAAACATATAGTCTTGCCCATTTGTAGAGATGACAGCATAGGATATCAGTACCAGTAGAATGGTACCATAACATATATTCAGGGGACAAGAAGAGGTCAATGCAGCAACAAGAGCAGTAGAAGGAGTCTTGGAATGCTCTTCTGCATTTCAGAAGGGTCACAGGCAGGAAGCTCCAGGCAAGACTAAGGGAGCCCCTGTTGCCTGCCTGGCAGGATGCTTTGGAGGGCACCAAGAGGACCAGAATCATCCCTGAGAACTTGACTTTGGCCACACATGGCTGTCAAAGTATCAACTCCAGGGAACCATGATATGTAGCTCAACAAAAGCACACCATCGAACAATTGTATTTAGTCTTACGTAAACCTTAGCGCTCTGTTTAATAAACATGTGGCAAGGGATTTGCTGTTTAACCATGTTAGAGCTGCTGTGAGCACCCTGTGTTTGTGCTGTGCTTGTTTGTAGCTTCACCATCTCACAGGTGTAAGCATCTCAGAGGGGCTGCTCATACCATGATGGTGTGTGTGTGTGTGGGCAGTCCCCTCTCAGCACATACAGCAAAGTTGCAGACCCTGAGCAGACATTTAATTTGAGATTTTTGGTGTAAACTATGATGAGAGAAAATAAAACCCCTTCTTAGCTCCTGATGACGACCTGTTTCTTCTCAAAGTTGAAGAGGAGGGGTAATAACTAGGAAGCAAAGGCAGCATGGTGTTTATTTTGCTGAGGAAAACAGTTTTTTGGTCTCACAATACATCATGTGTAAGAATTTTGACTTTTCCTAGAGCTCATCTTATATAAGCTACATTTTTCTTATTCTATGAATATTTACTTTCTGTGCAGAAATAGCCACGGAAAATTCCTGTCACATAATATCTATTTTCTGAGTTCTCAAATGGGGAAGGCCGTGAAAACCAAGTCAGATTATTCAAGGATGAAGATTCAATTTTCTCCCTTTTCTTATATCTTTTCTTGCCTTTTGTCCATTTCAATACTCATTAACACCTATATTAAAGGCAAGGAAGGTAAAGGGGATAAGAAAAATTTCTTTACTTTCATATGTTATTAATATTTCAGGGTATTAATCTTTCATTAATGTTACCTCTGATCAAAACCAAGTGGAGCTGATGGATTTTCTCCTTTTGTCAGGTATATTTCTCTTCTACAGTAACTTGCAGATGGTTACTGTATTACAAAATAAAGTTATTTTATAGGCTCATACATCCATGTATTGCTTATTTATATACACATCAATCTGGTTATTTGTTTCATCAATATATTACTTTTATGTGTGTTTCACTTGGTGACTATTTGAGATATCTCTATTAAACAAGTAGTGTTTTTTTTCCTTTGGTTTACATGTATTGAAATATTTTTAATAGTTACTAGAAGTATAACACGATCAGTTATTGGAGAGTAAAATAAGAGAACTATATCATTTAATAGAAAGATATAGTGAGCCACAAAGAGATATATTTTAAATGTCTTGACCTGAAGGAGGAGGTTCTTTTGGTTGTGTTTGTATTTCTAAGAACTAGGGGCTCCCTCTCACAGATGCTTCTGCCCTTCACCTAGTGTCCCTTGTAAAATGTACTATTCTCCCTCTTCTAATTAAATAACATGTAGTAGGTGTGGAATAAAATTTGTTGTTGATTGGGCAAAATAATTAATAATTATAATGATTAGTTTTACTGCGAGTGCCAAACACTATGTTATTTACAATGAATGCATTAGGTAGTCCTCACAAGTGATATATGAGATTGATACCATTATTGTTTGCATTTATAGATGAGACAACTGAAGGTTAGGGAATTTAATTAATCAAGCTGGTGAGTGGTGTGATCAGAATTTAAACCTAGGTAATCAGAGCTCTGAGCACATGCTTCTAGTCCCTGTGCCGAAGAGCCTGGGATGTATACCAAAGGTGGCCAAGGTGTTCTACCTGGAAGTAATGGCCAGAAGCAATAGAATGAGGTTAAGGTACTTTAATAACATTGTCTTAACACTCTTGTAATAAATACACAGCAGTCAGCATAGGGTCTAGGAAAAGGAAAGACAAAGAGCAAGGATTTCGCAGTATTTAAAACGACACTTGGAAGAGATGATTTTCTGGTTCCACATGGCTAAAGGAAGCATAGGCTTGGTTAGACTAAATGTCCCCAGAGTTGAAAGTGAGCTTCCTTCAGTGTACCATGTAGTCATGGCCAGCCCCTCTACAGAGAAAAGTCTCATTGTCTGCTTGCCAAGCCACCTTTCATATGCAAGTTGGTCTCCAAACTGGATATGCCTCAAAAAGGATGACCGATTAGCTACTTTTGGATGAAAAGAAATTGACACACCGGCGTAGGCATGATCCTATGCATTTTTTGATTGCTGTAGTCACTCCAATGGAACATATAAAACCAAGTGTATGGATCTGCTCAGAAGAGGCTGAGTTCTGTTGCCTGGTGACCAATTCCAGTCCCTTCCATTTGTGAGACCTTGATCATGGAGGAACCATATCTCTTGGCTTTGATGTTCCTGCGGGTTGTGGGTACAATAGAATACATTTCCAATCTTGTAAACAACAACAACAACAACAAACGGCACTTGGATAATGTGATTTTGGTTTAAGGAGCTTGCTGTGATCTTGAGTGGAACCATCCAGTGTGTTCCCAAGCCTGCTGTCTACCCACACAATTCAATTCAATCCTTTTTTTTTGGAATGCCATTTGCCACCACCTTTGGACAATCATTTTCATGAAAGAAACTGGCTACCAGAAGATATTTTGGCCTAGGGCAGTTGTTCTCAGACTTTGCTATATCTTAAAATCACTCCAGGACACTTTTAACAGTATGAATGCTCAGGCTACATCTCCTACCAATTCAATCAGTATCCCTGGGGATAGAACCCAGTATTTTAAATATACTTTTATTGATTTCAGAGAGGAAGGAGGAGGGAGAGAGAGATAGAAATACCAGTGTGGATCGATCTCACAACCTGGGCATGTGCTCTGGCTGGGAATCAAACTGTGACCTCCTGGTTCCTAGGAGGACACTCAGTCATTGAGCCACACCACCTGGACAGAACCCAGTATTTTTAGAGTGCCCTAGGTAATTCCAATATACAGCCAAGTGTGAGAAATATTAACCTTGAATTGATAGGACTATATCTTAAATGGTTATTAGTAACAGCTTTACCTGCTTATGTAGTAAAAATTTGAAACCAACGAATCTTCATTATTTTTAATTTACTCTTAAAATGAAGTTAAATTGTAAAATAAATGTAATAAAGACGGAACTTTAATAATTTTCTAACATTAAGTTTTCGTTTAAATGTTTATTACATTCATTCATAGATTTGTTTTTGGAAAACTAAGCTGAATGGACTTATTGTAAAATAAGGACCTATATTCTTATTGTAGCTCTAGCATAGTCTTTCTTTATAATTCTGGAAAAGCCTTAGTACTCTAATGCCAATTCATAACTATATTTTCATAGCAATTTATTAAAATGATAAATTTATTAAAATGACTTATACATGCATGTTTATATGCACACATGGTGCTTTATTAATTATTCTGATTCATTTTCTCTATTTTTGCTGTTTTTAATGGAATAATTAGAGAAGCCAGTTTTCAAAAATTCAGGTAAATCATTGTTTAGGTGAATGATGCCTTTTAAAGTTGTGTAAAAGGAAGGATTTCTAATTAATGTGAAGATAAGTAATAATTATTTGTGTTTTGTTTGTATTTTATTAGGGTTTAAGATCAGTCTTGAAAAAAGTTTGGTGCACCTTTTTTTAGGTTTCCTTCTCCCTATCAATTTCAAAGAAAAATAGCACACAGGCCTGGAGAACACACATACACACACTTTCTCTCTCCTTCAAAGCGGTTGATTAGGAAGTGATTGCCTTCAATCACATTCCAAACTATCTTATTTTGGATTCTAATATTTTAACAGCTGAGACATCGACTTTCACATTTTCATATTTCACTTCTTTGGAAGATGCGACAGAGTTGAGCATCTTCTCTTTCCTTAGTGCAACAGCACTGCTCTTTCCCCATTCTCTTCTGATAATGCTATCTTCTTGACTTATTCTTCCTTTGCCTTCTTTTCAGACTCAGAATGTACCCTCCTTTCATTAAAGTTTTATTCACCTAGCTGAATACAGAAAATGGCTATGTAGAGGATTCTACAGTCTCTTTTCTAACCCCAATCTTCCTCTGAAACTTCATACCTGCATTTCCAACTATTTTCTGAAAACCCACATCTTAAGCTCGTCTGTCCTCTCTGCACTGAAATTATCTGAGAATTATTTATTTATTGAGTTGAGCATGAAGTACATGATATACATTGACTGATTCTCTGTGTTTGGATGCACATATGTATTTTCCAAAGTTTTTCTGTATAAAGATCCAGTGGAAAGAAGACTAAACCGAGAAATGTTGTACCAACCCCATCTCAGTCACCTGTGTCCTGTGACTTTATACATGTCCCACCTTTCTGAATTTCATTTTATGAATAAAATCTGTGGTTGATTGACAAAAGGAAGTCTGAATAGGTAACTCTCATATTTGGAAAATTAGAGATTCTTCTCCTGTTTTGAATTAATTCTTGAATTATCTTTTCTGTCCTACTTAGACTTTTTTTTTCATCTGAGTAAACTAGTGGGCTCTTTGCGACCCTCATGTAAGTTTAGCTGCTTCTCAAACTTCCTTTAATGGAATTGACTGGATCTTGTGAAAAAAAAAATAAACTTATACTCCATGAGTTCTTAGAAGCATTTTCTCATTCCCTTATTTGCCTTCATAGAATTGCCTTCTTCCCTGGATTCCCCAGGAAGTGCCTTTCTTGATGTCTAGTCTGAGTTGGACTCCTGAGGTTTTAGTTAGTTGGCACTTCTAGAACTACTGCCTTTATGCCAGATTGTCCACTGCCTTCTCACACTTTTTTAATTTGCTAAAGTGGTAACAATTAGCACTGGTTTATTTAATGAAGTGCCAAGCCAGCCACATCAACTTTATAAAGACAGAAACCAAAATGTTGGAAGATCTTTGTATTTCAACTTTGTCTTCTTCTTTTGCCAAAATTGGCCTCTGGGCTTTCTGGCCAGCATCTTAAATTACATGTGAAATTATGTAAATAATCAGATAAGTTGATAACGTGGAATTACATGTGCACCAGGAAGGAATAATTGATCTGAAAAATTAAACAGTTTTGCAATAACAGTGTTCCTCAAGTGCTTAAAAGAACAAAAATTATAATTTTATTACTCTGAATTGGCTACCTTACAATGTTTTTCATCATCAAATTAGAAGCCTGGTGCACAAAATTCACTCATGGGGTGGAGGGGGGTTCCCCTCAGCCAATCCTGCACCCTCTCCAATCTGGGATTCCTCTGTGGATGTCTGACTGCCAGTTTAGGCCGGATCCTCATAGGCAGCCATCCTCAGGATCAGGCCTAAAATGGCAGTCAGACATCCCTCTCACAATCCTGGACCTCTGGCTCCTAGTCACTCACCTGCCTGCCTGGTTGCCCCTAACTGCCCCCTGCTGCTGGCCTGGTTGCTCCTAACTAACCCTCCTGCTGGCCTGGTCACCCCTTACTGCCCCCTCCCCCCCGCTGGCCTGGTCACCCCCAACTGCCCCCCTCTTCCAGCCCAGTTGCCCACAACTGCACCCCCCATGGTGGCCAGGTTGGCCCTAACTGCCCCCCCATGGCCT
>PVJC01002287.1:0-38713 GCA_004026665.1 Murina feae | reverse complement strand
TGGCCTGGCCATAGGCAGCCATCTTGTGAGGGCATGAGGGTTAATTTGCATATTACCTATTTATTATATAGGATAATAAATTATTTCTTTCAGTGCTCTTAGGTAGGTGTTTACTGACTTCCTAATTGTAAATATATGTCTTCCTAGTTGTTAGCTAATCTTCCACATGATATTCTCTTTTATTTAATATTTATTTAGTGAGCTCCTAAAGCATTATATTCCCAGGAAATTCTCTGGGGATGTCCCTTTTATTGACTAACTAGAGGCCTGGTGCATGAAGTTTGTGAATGGGGGGGGGATTCCCTCAGCCCAGCCTGCACCCTCTCTAATCGGCCTGGTCACCCCACACAGGCTGCTTGTTCAGTCATTTGGTCGTCCCTCACTAACCCTCCTGCCAGCCTGGTTGTAGGCAGCCATCTTGTGAGGGTGTGAGGGTTAATTTTCACATTACTTCTTTATTATATAGGATTCTTTTTGCTTTCTTAGTAGATCTTCACAGAAAAAATGGACTTTAAAATAGATGGCTTACATAGGGGCCTCTGTATATTGAGGAAAGATTATTTTCTATTTATCAATGGGTGGTTTGAAGAAGAGGCTATCATATACCAGGAGTGATGCATGGAGCTCAACTGTGTTGACCAGTCATGCCTCAGGTGTTCTTGAGACAGACCTCATAACCCAGCAGACAATCTTATTTTAATGAATTTCATGAGCATGCCTACTAAATAATTACTAAATAAATTAACAAAACAAAAGAATTATTTCCTGCCTTTCAGTGGACTTATCCTTAGTGTCTATTGTGGAGAGGGCATCATTGAATATTAATAGATCTTCTATTTTCAAACTCAGTTCACAGAAAAAATTCCAGACTGTTGTATGTGTTACTGCGATAAAATGTTTAAATCAGGAAGATTAAGTATTGGAGAAAGAGAGTAACTAAAATATTATGATTATATACAAAGAAAATAATGAAAAAAGATAATAAAATTGGCAAAATTCATAAACAGAACATAATTGAAATATGGAATCAAGAAATTCATCAAATAACTTTTCAAGTTGGATCACTGGATTACATTTTGTCTCTTGTCCTTTTTTGCTCACCACCTTTTCTACCTACTACATGCCCATCACCCATTGCTCAGCCTGGGAAGATTGGTGCCTTGCAGCAGTTACAGAAAAGGTCTTTGATGGCAAAGTCTCTGTACTGGGTAGGAAATGGGAAAATAATAATTTGAATTGCCCTGCTATGCAATTTTAATCTCCAAAATAGTTGATAGCAAGCTCTTATTTAAAAAATAGTAAAAGAAGTAATACTTATTAGACTTCTGGAAAGCTATAAGACAACTAATTTTAATACTTTAGATAAGCGCTTGCCAACCTTTCAGACCTCTCAGACCACCAGTGGTCCAAGGACTACTGGTTGGCAACTGCTGCTTTAACTCATAGCCTTATGTCAAGATGGGCTTTATTTAGTATCTGAGTTGATCACAGAATGGCCCTCAGTAGATTGTTCTAATGTTATTGCCTGAGCTTTTTAAATATATATATATATATATATATATATATATATATATATATATATATATATTTCTTATTGGTTTCAGAGAGGAAGGGAGAGGGAATAAGAGATAGAAACATCAGTGATGAGAGAGAACCATGGATCAGCTGCCTCCTGCATGCCCCATGGGCCTGTAACTGTGATCTCCTGGTGCATAGGTTGGTGCTCAATGACTGAGCCACCCCAGCTGGGCTGCCTGAACTGTAATTGAGGAACTCTACATCTGAACAAGTGTATCAAGATCATGAGTACACTTGCCATAAAAGTGTTTGAGCTCTGTCCTCTATGTCCTTCCTTGTCTTCTTTATAAAATCATAGTCTGAACAGGAAAGGACTAAGGAAACCCAGGCTTCCTGAAGGAACTGGCTTTCTGTCTAATGTCTGCTAAGGAATTATTCAGGTTATCATCTTTCTCTTTGGCTGCCAAAAGGATCAGAGTAGAATTTGAAACCAATATAACAACTATGTTTGACCTTTTTATATGTGTTTATAAAGTCTTCTCTTGGTTTTTCTTTTTGTCTTTTTTTCTACTTTGTTACTTTTTTAAAGCATTTGAATAATATCTATAAAGTAGTCAGTTTAAATATTTCCATTTTCTTGAGGAAAAAGTATCTATATTGATTAAGGGACTTCCAAGATTTCGCTGGGAAGCTATGATTTAACCATGGATAATATCTTTATAGAAAGTTATGTTGCCTTCGCATGAAGCCACATGAAGCTGAGGGTTCTCTATGGAAGGAATGAGAGGGGAGTAATATCACTCCCCTTGAGACATTTGAAAAATTTTGGAAATTATTTCAGTTGTAACAACCTGGGGGGAGGGTTGATACTGGCATCTAATGGGTAAAAGCCAGGGATGCTGCTAAACATCCCACAATGCACCAGCCAAATCTGTCTCACCCTGAACTGTAAAAATCTACACAACTCGAAATATCAACACTGCCAAGGTTGAGAGTTGCTGCATTAAGATAAACTCTAATAGTATCTTAAAAATAATTTTGTGTACTTTGCCTTGCCTTCTTTCTTTTGTAATTTTACTTTTAACACCTTTGTCAGTAGTTTATATTTTATTAATATTTTTCAATGTACTAATTCTTTCATTACTTAAATTGACTGTTTTTTTTTGTTTTTCTTTTTCTAATTTCCAGTTTTATTTCTTTTCTATGCTACTTTCATTTCTTTTTCTTAAATCTCAAGTTATATATTTACTTATGTTTACTTGATACATTATTTAACAAATGAATGGAGTTATAATAGAGGAATATAAAGTATTTTGGCTACTGAAATTGAGAATGCCTTTGTGTTGGGAATTGCACAAGGCCCTGCTGTTCTGTAATTTGCTGCACCTAGGTACTATTTCTTTCGTGCAGGGCTCTCAGCTTCTTGGTGTGATTTTTCAATTAAGCTCATTGCCTTTAGTGTTTAATCTCCAAAATAATTGCCTTTGCCTTGTTCCCCTATAAAGAACACAGATTATTAAAAATTACTTCCAATCTAATTTATTTTTTCTCAGAGGAAGTTATCTTCTTGAATGAGGAAATATAAACCTTTAGGGAAAAATGCATTCTCTTGTGTGTTCTACTAATAGGAAAGAAGGATATTCTGTGTTGAGACTATAATAAGCTAAAGCATAGATAGGTTTTAGGCAGAAGAAGATAGAGAATTAGGTAAGGGAGAATTGTATTTGAAAAGTGCTGGTTCAGTGACAACACAGAATAAGGAGATTATCTTTAGAATGGTTATCTGGAAAGTGCTCTTTGCAGAGTTCTTTTTAAGCTGAGAGGTTAGAGTTGAGTACAGTTGTAGGTCTTCTACCGAAGGGTACCAAAAAAATGCATTTCAGGTTCTCATGTATGGAAGATGAAAGTGAAGACCCTGCAGTGAGAAAGCACTTGATGAAATTGAGGAGTGCAAAGACGATTATTGAGACTGGAACTTGGTAAAGGAGCAACATGAGACTAAGAAGAGGTAGGGAAGACAGAAAGGGCCAGATCAAACACATGCCTTACTAGTACATATAGCAGATTCTTATAATAAAGTAATTCTAACACCATTATGCATGGTTATGACATGAGTTTTTTAAAAGATCACTCAATTAATAATGGATTGAGGGGGAAGGAAGAGTGGAAGTAGGGAGACAAGTAGCTATTGCTTCAGCCCAAGTGGTTTGTATCAGGTAAGTGGTGGTAGAGATTGTGATATGAGACAAATGGTAGACAATTTGACTTTACAGAGCTTGGTGATGGATTATTGTGATGGAAAAAGAAAGAGAAATATAGCCATAACTTCCAAATATTCAAGTTCAGCAACTCAATGCATAATGGAGCAACTTTGGAGATAGCAAAGATTAAAGAGGTATTTGCCCAAGATCAACTGGTCAGTTTGAGATGTGCTCTGTTTTGTTTGCTTCTTTTTCTTTCTTTTTTTTTTTTTGCTTTTCAATATTTAAGTAGATATTACAAATAGGAAGTTGAATATATGAGTCTAAAGTTCTGATGAGGCAATTGGACCACATATTAGGTTTTGAATTCTTGCCATATAGGATTCTGTTATAGCCATGGGAAGGGATAACATTCTCTAGAAGTAAGCCCTACCCCCCAAAAAAAAGATTACAGCTCAGAATTGAGGCTTGAGGAAGAACTTTAATACTCAGAGGCCTAAGAGAGGGTCAGAAGGAGAAAGAGAATCAAGAGGATAACCAGAAAATGCTGTGTTACCACTGAAGCCAGTAGCAGGCAGTGATGCTTAAGTATAATAAGTTAGAATAATACAAATCTTTATAGTGTAAGTATAGTCCTTCAAATAAAGCATCATACTCTCTATTGGCTGATCAGTTTATTTTCTAGTTTTAAAAATATAATCTGATGATGCATTGATGGTTTATATAAAGATAAAAGTATAAAGCTGTCCTGAGAAAATAGGAACATCATTGCAGGTTAAATAGTAATCTGGTAAAAAATAGTATTGGTAAAAACTTACAAACTAAATGGAAATTATAAAAAATGTTAATTATGGGTTATCACACTATTCACATTTCCTGGTGAATGGAAAGACTATATATATATATATATATATATATATATATATATATATATATTAAAAAAGTAATATGCAAATTAATCATCACTCCAAGACACCTAAACCACACCCACCAGCTAATCAGAGCAGCTGTATGTAAATTAACCCAGCCAAGATGGCGGCCAGCAGCCATGGAGCTAGAGAAAACAGGAGGCCCGTGATGGAGGAAACTGCCTGCCTAGGCCAACTGTGGTCTCCGCTCAATGCAACAAAGTTTTAATTATAGACGATAAATAACCCCCATAAACCTGCTTCCAGCCAGCCTCGCTGGGACCTTGGGTTAATGGGAGCTGTGGCCAGCCTGCAAACAACCCTCAGCCCCTCACCCAGGCTGCCCAGGCACCCCAGTAGGGACCCAAACCCTGAAGGAGATGTAGCCAGGCTGAAAATGGCCCTCAGCTCTCCACCCAGGCTGGCCACACCCCCATGGGGTGAGGGTTCCCACTGGGGGGCTTGGCCAGCCTGCAAACAACCCTCAGCCTCTCACCCAGGCTGGCCAGGCATGCTAGCAGGTGGACATCCTTCGCTGGGTCCCAGATTCTGAGAGGGCACAGGCTGGACTGAGGGATCCCCCCCCCCCCCGAGTGCACAAATTTTTGTGCATCGGGCCCCTAGTGTGTGTGTGTATGTGTGTGTGTGTGTGTGTGTGTGTGTAAATTCAATTTATTTATGTGTATGTGCATTACTTAAATTGTGCTCTGTTAGGAAATTTTAATCCAGAGAAGCTCTTTGTGATATCAAACGCACTATCCATTATCAATTCTGGCTGATGCTTTGATGTGTTTTTGAAATATACATGGTTTGACTGGAGCTATACTTCAACAAGAAATCAGCCTTTTAATGGAAAAGAGCTTTCATCCTGTTTAGAGGTAAATATATTAAAGTCCTAGACTAGTACAGATAAACAACTTTTTTTTTCAAAGTGCCAGATCATATGGCAGAGCAAACATGCTAAAATTCACAGCTAAACCCTTGTCAGCATCCAAGATAAACACATTTCTTTACCATTATCATCTGAAAATTTTCAGTCTTGGTTTGAGAAGGAAGTAGCAAGGTGATTTTTTTTCTGGGTTGCTGTTTCGTTATTATGATATCTGATTATCCTGACAAGATTTGAGGACAGAAGCGCAAGCATTTGGAAGTCCTCCTTGAAGTTTCACACTCAACACATTTTATAAAACAGATGAAATAGGGGTGGGCAGTGAGTAGAAACTAAAAAACTCAGGAAATGTTTATTGGTGTTCCACTCATTTTTCCAAATTGATATCATGGTCAGTTCTGAGTTTTTAATGCATTTGTCTGCTTCTTACAAGGATCGTTATTTCTGTCCTTCAATGAAAACCAGATAGGCTTTAAATGATATTATTTCCTGGACAGCAGAGCAAAGCAAAGCATCTTACTTAGGCAAAGAATACTAAGACAGGATAGAGTATAAAGAATCTATTTTGTTTCCCAAGCCAAAACTATATATTTTTTTTCTTTCTTCTTTTTAATCCTCACCTATAATATTTTTCCATTGACTTTTAGAGAGATTTGAAGTTAGAGGGAAAGGCAGAGAGAAATATCTATGTGAGAGAAACACATTGATTGCTTGCCTCCTGCAGGAGCCCCAACCAGGTGTGCGCCCTTGACCAGAATCAAAGCTGGGACCCTTCAGTCCACAGGTCAAACCAACCAGATTCAAAACTATGTAATTGTTTTAAAAATTAATATTCTATGAGTGAATAAAATAGTGTATTTTTTCCTATGGTATGCGGTAGGCAGAATAATCAGATAAATTATGTATTCTTTCAGTCATCTTAATATACTCTCTTATGTCAAGAATTATTTTTTCTCATATTAGGACCCCTTTTATGAGGTGACAGGAGTGGTGGGCATATGGTCCTATATACAGATTTTGTAAATTAGTAATCCACACATGAAACCTAGATGTTCATGTTGAGTCATGTCACCCCAATAAAATTAAAAAATATAATTAAAAAAATATTTAAAATTCTTCTCATATGAGTGTTTGAAATAGTTTAATATATGGTCATAAAATTTCTCTAATCCCATGGAGGTTTAAAGTATATTTTTATTTTAACTTAACAGAATAGCTATCTACTCTAATAAAAGAGTAATATGCAAATTAACCATCACTCTAAGACACCTAAGCCATGCCCACCAGCCAAGCTACACCCCCAGCTAATCAGAGTGGCTGTATGCAAATTAACCTAGCCAAGATGGAGGCTGGCAGCCATGGAGCTAGAGAAAACAGGAGACTTCCATTGCAATTGCCTGCCTAGGCTGGCTGGGCCTCTGCTCAAGGTAACAATGTTTCAATTATAGAAGCCATGGAGCTGAAGCAAATAGGAGGCTTCGTTACCTGCCTAGGCATCTGCTCAAGGTAACAAAGTTTCAATTATAGAAGATAAACCCCAGAAACCTGATTCCAGCCAGCCTCGCTGGCACCTTGGGTCACTGGGAGCTGTGGGCAGCCTGAAAACCACCCTCAGCCCCTCACCCAGGCTGGTCAGGTACCCCAGTAGAGACCTTAACCCTGAAGGGACTGTGGGCAGCCTGAAAATGGCCCTCAACCCCTCACCCAGGCTGCTCAGGCACCTCAGTAGGGACCCAAAACCTGAAGGGGATGTGGCCAGCCTAAAAACGGCCCTCAACCCCTCATCCAGGCTGGACACACCTCCATGGGGTAAGGGTCTTCACTGGGGGGCTTGGCCAGCCTGAAAACAGCCATCAGCCACTCACCCAGGCTGGCCAGGCATGCCAGCAGGTGGACATACCCCAAGGGGTCCCAGACTGCGAGAGGGCACAGGCTGGGCTGAGGGACCCCCTCCCCCCCCCCCGAGTGCACAAATTTTTGTGCACCGAGCCCCTAGTGTCATTATAAATAGATCTATTCTTAAAGAACATGGATGGATACACATTATTATTATAGGTCTATTCTAGCAACAGTAGTTGCCATATAGATAAAGCTTAGAATAAAACCATCCATACAGATCTAAGTGTCCCCTGCCCATTTCATTACTTAAAGTCAGAAAGTAATTGAAAAATGAAGATAATTATGGTGAAAATGATATGGAATATGTGTGGATGTATATTCTTCTTCTTAGAATAACATAGGTGTTTTATATTGGTTGTTTAATTTATGTTCCCAGGTGGTGTTTCCTCTTTGTCAAGACACCCACATTAGGATGGCTACCACTTCCTTTAGTACTGCTCCACTAGCAGAATTCACCTTGTTGGCTATACCAAGGAGATCAAATCTTTGAAGCATCATGTTACTGTTAGTCAAGGCTCCAAATTCATTATCTAATTCACACATGCCTCAGATTTTCCACTTACTGCAAGTGTGGACCTTGCCTCTGGACCCTTGAGGTCATTCCACAGAGCAAATGCTTCTCTATCTCTGACACACAGATGTTCACTTTTAAATGCAGACATTAGAGGAAAGTAGCCACACCCAATATCAGCAACATCTCCTCTTTCAGTATAGATATTGCTCTAAAGAAATTGTAACTAATATTTCGAAATAAGGCTTTCTTCCCAGGATTCTTATGTACTTTGGAAAAAATCCTCTGAATATATTTGGAATAAAATAAAATAGTTTCTTTGTATACATACACATTTATGATATTTTTAAATTAAAATACCCTGGAATTCAATAAAGCGTTCCATTTTAAATAATAGGCAAACCTATAAGATTGAAAAACAAAAAAAAATTATGAAAATCAGTGTTAGTGATTCTATGATTAAAATTTTTTTTTAACAAGAGAACAATTAGGAACTAATTAAATGAAACAGAAGACAAAACATTGAATGAAAGGGTATAACAGAACATTGCATTTGAAGAATAAAGTGCAAATATGCTTGGGACACTGCCAGCCTCCCAGCTGAAGGTAAAATTATTGATGCCAGATAAATGTCTTTCTTTCTCCCGTGATGCTTTTCTTCTGGGGAAATGACCTGACAGCGTGGATGTTTAAAATGGACTCTTCCACTTGACTGTTTTGTTTATGATGCTAGAGAGTACACATCTTTAAATTTAATGCCTTCTGAGTCTAACCAACTAAGGAGGATCTATAAAAAGAAAGTCTACAGAAACAGAGTCTAAGTTAACGAGGTATTATTTTACCACTCCTTGGGAAATGTGAACTATATTGACACTGTGGAGAAGAGTGAAAAGTAAAAGAGCATTGAATCCAAAATGAACCAAACTGAATTTACCTCTTTCTCAGCCCCAGAGATAATAACTACAAAATCACATTACTTACAAACATCTGGCCCTGAACTACTTCCCCGGCACCTGGAGTAGTAAAGATCTAGTGTCAGTTTTTGTCTTCAGTCAATTCATTAAGCTGCAAGGAGCCTGGGATATTAGATCACATTAGGCTCATAAAATTGCCACCAGGGTTAAGTAATAAGTATGTTTGGATAGAGAAGCACAGTTCTTTTTTTATTTTTTTCTGCTAGAAAACAAAGCATTTTCCTCTTAGAGTGAATCTTTATTCTTTAATAGAGTCAAGAAATGGGTTCTGTTTTTCAAGCTATATTTTAAGCAGGATTTAAAAATATAATAAAGTGCTTTACCTTTTTAGTAATAAATTTGCTGATATAAGTCAGAAGGACATTAAGAGGATTGAAACATATGTTGCCCAGACAGAGGTAATACTTTGGGGAGAGAGTATAGATTAAGAATTCTTGTTTAAGAAAATGAACTAACAACCTTTTTCTGGCTACAGTGATAATTGCCTCATTATATTAGAACTAGGGGTCCCTCAGTCTGGCCTGTGCCCTCTCGCAGTCTGGGACCCCTTGGGGGTTGACCACCTGCTGTTGTGCCTGGCCAGCCTGGGTGAGGGGCTGATGGCTGCCCCCAATGGGGACCCTCACCCCATGGGGGTGTGGCCAGCCTGGGTGAGGGGCTGAGGGATGTTTTCAGGCTGCCCACAGCTCCCATTAACCCAAGGTCCCAGCGAGGCTGGCTGGAACCAGGTTTCTGGGGTTTATTTATCTTCTATAATTGAAACTTTGTTGCTTCAGCTCTGTGGCTTCTATAATTGAAACGTTGTTACCTTGAGCAGAGGCCACAGCCTGCCTAGGCAGGCAGTTGTAACGGAAGCCTCCTGTTTGTTCTAGCTCGGTGGCTGCTGGCCTCCATCTTGGCTGGGTTAATTTGCATACAGCCACTCTGATTGCCTGGGGGTGTGGCTTGGCTGGTGAGCATGGCTTAGGTGTCTTGGAGTGATGGTTAATTTGCATATTAATCTTTTAATAGATTAGATGTATGTAAAACAAACAAAAAGATATACTTAAAAAAGTAGTACCATATTTTGCTTATGTGGCCCATGTTTTTAGAATCCTAAACCTGATATGGCTAATATTATGCTTCCTTTGATGTCAACAATTTGAATATGAACACATAGTCTCCAGTTCTGTGAATATGAAGATGCACTTTGAATGTAAGAGAGTAAATGACTGAGCTGATTAAGCGGCAGGCTTGTAATCCATTACCTCTTATCTGGCACATTCTTAAGGCAGATGGTTCCTGAGGTTAACACTCCAGGATTAAACTAAATAGTTTCACTGATTGCTTTAGCTGTATCTGTTATGATAAAGACTATATTGGAAGTGCAATATCTCAGAATAGTATAACATGCTATAACAGACCAACCAGTGAACTTAATTTCAACAAATCCCAATATCTAAATTGACTTGGGAAGATTTGCATTCTCATGTAGTAGCATTCAGTGAACAATTGTTGTTTTGCCACATGGATATTTTAAGTGACTAGCTTATTAATATATGTAGTGAGATGGCACTTGAACTTAACCTTTATGAGCAACTTAGTGAAATATATAATGATATCATGAGAATTGCTTTCTCAGAGGAAGAAGGGCAAAGGGGGTAAGAACATAGTCACCTATATGATGAAAAGAGTCCGATGGATAAATCCAGCTAAAATCCGAAGCTGGGCTCTGTCTTAGAAATTTTTGAGAATTATGTGGGCTGTTGTAATTGGGGACATTCCTCCAAAGGTGAAAAGTAAGTTGCTACTGACCCTGACAAAAAGCAAGAGGCTCATAGATGAAGGGTGTCTAGATCAGGTCATGTTCCTCATCTAGACACCCTTACTCTGTGCCAGTGGCCTTGCTGATATTGTCAGGCAGATGAGCCCTAAATAACTAGACCATAAAGAGCACCCTTGAATGAGGCACTTATTTATGGAAATTCCTTTGTGAATTTAGAGGAAGAATAAGATGGGTGACATACATGCTCACAAAATATGCATAGCGGAGGGCTCTGGGGACCAGGAATGCTAGGGCACATGCTTTAGTCAGATCCCCAGAGATATTTACTTGATTTCTTGAAATGAGCAGGTTTCTGGGGGCTCAGCCATTCACTAATGAGCAAAGGCATAGCACATTTTTTGTTGTACCTGATGAAATGGCTAAGTAATAAGAAACTGAATCCAATGGCAACAGGAAAGAAATCACTTAGACATGGCTGTAAGTGAAATTCCAAAGACAGGAGCCTACACAGACTTTGCAAGGGGATTATATTAGACCTTTCGCAAGGACCCCAGGAAGCTACACTTGGTAGTTCACCGGGATTGAGACCTACTGTGCTCTCAGATTCCCTTACCCTGCAACAGAAGAAACTTTGATGAACACAAGGAGAAATTTGGAACATTGAATTCTCTATTATTCAGCCCATCTGAACAGAATGCTTCTCATCAAGCCTAGCAGTTTACTACTGCTAACATGCAGAATAGGCAAGAAATATGCATAGCCACATCTCATTCCTTATTCTTCCCCTCCCAGCACCCCCCTCTCGGCCATAAAGCAAAATGAGCTTTATGAGGGATAAAGAAATTTATTATTCAAAACATCAGGTCCAAAGTTTTAAAGGACTGGCTTAGTTGTTTAAATAACACATTGATTATGGGAGGACTCTACTGGAAACTTTTCTAGGCTCAGGAGATGGCAGGATATAGGGGACGATGTGAATGTCTTTACCTACTTACACATTTTTTATTCGCTTCCCTGACCTGATGTCCTAAGGACATGTGGTTAATTATATTCTTGTGTAAACAAAATGCCATATACAATACCTTTGTATCTGACAGTGAACTTTGCTCAAGGGACTTTGGGCTAGGTCATAACTTCACTCTACCTCAGTTAGCCAAACTGGTTCTGTGACTGTAGCACATCCTGTGGGTCTGGCCATCCATTACCTGTGAAATCCTGTGGAATCTGTCTTGAATTGAGGAAAAGAAGAAAAGTGAGCAAGATTGCTGTTATTATTGCCCCTTAGACTAAACGGTACATCTCTGCCTGTAATCCAACCATGTGGGGAAAGAGTACGGGTCAAAAGAGCAAATAAATAAAAATGGGGTTGGGAATATAGCAAATGGAATGGACTTGAGCAGTATCATAATATTTCCATAAGAGTGTCCTAGTGCAAGAGAATGAAACCCCTGCTTAGGTCTGGTGCTGATGACGTGCCAGTACTGGAAGAGCTGCTTTCTCTGGAGAATAGAAATTGGACTCCTGCTGTATAGGCTCTAAATAAATACTTAATCTGGATTATTTGGTGGAGGCAGAGAGTGACATAGCACCCAGAAATGATTCAGTTTACATGGAGCTGAGCACCTAAATGAATGTAGCACCTAATAAGTGAGTGACAATTAAATTTCCAAATGATTTCTAAACAACAAAAGCCAGATGTCAGTGAAATTAATACCTGTAAAAGCCTGAAAAAAAAGGTAACTTTTTAAATTTGTTCTTAGTGCGGAATAATTGGCATGTAACATTATATTACTTTCAGGTGTAAAACATAATAATTCTATATTTGTATATATCATGAAATGAGCTGCATAATATACCTAGTCAACATCCATCACCATATATAGTTATTGAATATTTTTCTTGATACTAGAACTTTTAAGATTTACTCTCTTAGCAATTCTCACATATGCAATTCATATTATTATAGTCACCATGCTGTATATTACCTTCCAAACTTAGTTGTTTTATAACCAGAAATTTGAATCTTTTGACTCCCTTCACCCATTTGACCCACTGCCAAACTGTTCTCTGTATCAACAGCTTTGTTGTTGTTGTTTCTTGATTCCACATATAAGTGCGATTATATGGTATTTGTGTTTGTCTAACTTCACTTAGCATAATGACCTTTCATGTTGTTGCAAATGGCAAGGATTTATTATTTTTTTATGGCTAAATATATATATATATATTCATTTATCTGTTTATGGACACTTAGCCATATCTTGGCTATTGTAAACAAGGGTATAATGACCATGAGGGTATATGTATTTTTTTAAATTAGTATTTTTGTTTTCTTCAGATAAATATCCAGAAGTGGAATATCTGGATCATAAGGTAGTTCTATTTTTAATTTTTTGAGGAATCTCTATACTGCCTTCCATAGTGGCTACACCAATTTGCATTCTCACCACCATTGCATAAGGGTTCTTCTCTGGCATTTATCTTATCTACTCTAATAAAAGCATAATATTGAAATTAACCATTTCTCTGGGATGCCTAAGCCACGCCCACCAGCTGAAACCACGCCCACCAGCCTATCAGAGTGGCTGTGTCCAAGATGAAGGCCGGCAGCCACTGAGAGAGCAGCGGCGGGTGAGGCATGGGCGGTGTGGGCAGCAGCTCGGGCAGGGTGGGTGGTGGCGGATGTGGTGCGGGCAGTGGCAGTGGTGGCGGTGGCGGGATCCTAGGCACACAGGGACCCAGCCTATGGGGCAGGCTGGCCCCGCACTCCAGTGGCTGCAAGCCCCCCCATTGGCTGGTGGCTGGGGAAGGAGGTGTGCAGGGACCCAGCCTGCCAGGGAGGGCAGTTGTGAGGGACCCAGGCCTGCAGGGGAGGGCATTTGGGGGTATCCAGGCCTGAAGGGGAAGACAGTTGAGAGGGGACCAGGCTGGCCAGGGTGGACAGTTGGGGTGACCAGGCTGGCAGAGGAGGGCTGTTGGTGGGGATCCAGGCCTACAGGGGAGGACAGTTGGGGTGGGACCCAGGCCTGTAGGTGAGGGCAGTTGTGGGGGACTCAGGCCTGCAGGGGAGGATAGTTGGGGGAACCATCCTGGCATGAGGAGGGGCAGTTAGGGGCAATCAGGCTGGCACAGGAGCAGTTAGGCGTTTATCAGGCTGGCAGGGGAGTGGTTAGGGGCAATCGGCAGGCGAGAGGTTGGGAGCCAGCAGTCCTGGATTATGAAAGAGATAATCTGGTGGGATTATCGCTGGTGGGATTGGACCTAAATGGACAGTCGAACATCCTTCAAGGGGTCCCTGATTGGAAAGGGTGTAGGTTGGTCTGAGGGACACCAACACCACCCCCCACCCCCACTCCGTGCACCGGACCTCTAGTTTTTTTAATAACTGCCAGTCTCAAAAGTGTGAGGTGTTAATCAAGGAAGTTTTCATGAGCATTTCCCTGATGATTAGTAATATTGAGCATCTTTTCATGTACCTGTGGCCATTTGTATGACTTGTTTGGAAAACTGTCTATTCAGATTCTCTAACTTTTTTTAAAATCAGATTTTGTGTGTGTGAGTGTGCTATTGAGTTGTATGAGTTATTTGTGCATTTTGGATATTAACCCTTTAGCAGACATATTATTTGCAAATATTTTCTCTCTTTCAGTAGGCTGACTTTTCATTTTAGTGATGTTTCCTTTGTTATGCAGAAGCTAAAATTGTTACATTTAATTGAAAGAACCAAGTTTTGAAAGAACTAAGGTGATATATAGTAATTTTTAGATGAAAGAAGAAAGATTTCACTACCAACTGATCTCTAGTAATGGATTTTAGAAGTATGTCCTTCTGGAAGAAGAAAATTGTCCTAGGTCTGAGATGGAATGATGAACAATGAAATTGGGAAATTGCCAGGCAAACATTGACTGTCTGATATAAAAATAAAACTGTCTAATTTGGAGGGCAAAAATATCTTAAGACTATAAACTTTTACTGTCATGATTTGGAAAGGATTGATCACATTTTATTGTTGTAAGGCTCATATTATAAAGAGGGCATATTTATGAAAATGTTGCATTAATTTTGAAATTTAAATTTTAAAAATAAATTTGAAAACAAAAATAGAGATTATAAGTAGCAAAAAAGTAAATAAAAAGTAAAATAAAAATAGTAAGAGGAGAAAAAACTATACCAAAATTATTATATTGGTGGTGTGATTAGGTGTAATGGTTTTTAAACATCTTATCATTTTGATGTATGGTTCAAGTTTTCTACATAGGTTGTATTTCTTATATAATAAAAACAATATAAACTTATTAAGTCAGTTATTGAGGGCTTGATTTTTCAAGATAGTGAGTAAAAATTTGCTTCAGGTACTTAAGATTTTGACAGTTTATTAGTTATATTTCCCCATCACAAAAAAACTACCTAATTTCAACTGTGATTAAAATGTCTCAAATCTGTTAATTAACATTTTAAAGAATCTATTTTTTTAATGAGCTGCATTTCTTTCCATTTAAACATTGAGCTCTGTAGAAAAGAATGCTTTCGAAATAGTCTTAGAAAAAATGGATATCCATTCATAAATTTTAGATCTAACGTCTTCAGCTCATATAGATACATTTTGTTTCTTTTTTTAATCAGTAAAGGGCAAGCAACAAGGGCAAGCAACAATGCTAACATAATTGTTTCTGTTTTTGTTTAGACTATGGAATGAATCAAGCTATTACTTATGGAATGACATCTGGTGAGTTTTTATTTTTTTTTAACTATATTTCTGTCTAACTGTATTTTAATCTTTTATATCTCAAAGTATTTGCTTAGAAAAGACAGGTCTATTCATGACTGCTGACAAGCCACTGATTCATTCCTCTATTTCAATGTGGGTTTACCCTAAAAATGGTTTTGAAAACCTCATTTCTGTGTCCTATCTTGATTATTGATATTGCTTCTTACCTGTGGTACTACCTGTGATCAGGAAAGAATAGAGTCAGAGATCAACACTGGTTGTACAACCCTGTTCTAAGGGAATTCTCCGGCTTTATTCCTGGAGAACCTCTTTCCATGTCAGTGAAATAGTATAGATATTGGTGTGCTATTCTGTTAAGTCTACCCAGCTCATATTTTAAAATGAAGGTTTTACGTTTTTACATTGGTTGTTATTTTAATGTTGGAATGAGTATACCATGAGCCTCAATCATTGGCATTGATTAAATATTTAGTATGTATTCTATGTGGTCATGCCTATATTAATCAGTGGGGTTTAAAAAAAGATAATAACTTTAAAAAGACATAATTTTGACTAGTAAGGTGCCAAGCATAAATCAATAGTTGATTTATAGTGTGATGATTACTTTAGAATGTGTGTCATATATGTACTCTAATGAAGATGTTAAGTTCATTCATGATGCATTGATGGCTAAAATAAGTAGAACAGTAAACTGTGCTGAGGTAGGATTTATAGGAGAATGCTTTTCAAATATTCTGGTATTTTCCCCTCTTAGTGCAGGCCATCACTTCCTCTAAGACACCAGACATTGTATTTTCCTGGAAGCTTCCTTAACCTTTTAAGGTGTCCAACAGGTCCTTCATCAGAGCTATTGTTTTGCTCCCAGCATATTCCAACTTATAACACATAAGTTATATTGGAATTATTTGTCTTTATGTTGCAGCTGTTACCAAATCATTGGTTATTAAGGGCATGAACCTCATACTTCAACCATGTACCCTATCATAATACCTGGGATAGTATAGGTGCTTAACACACATTCTGAAATAAATTAATAAAATGCCTGGAAGAGTTGTGAAGAATTCATTTGAGTTCACTAAGTAAATAAGAAAAAGGATTGGAAGAGGGTTTTCCGCATGGGGATCATGAAGGTGGTATGGAGAGGGCTACATTTGGGCAGGTAAGTCATTCTTTATGACCGGAACACTGACTATGAGTCACTGAAGAAGGGGAGAGGAAAGCTCGATGGTGAAAGGTTTGGCTACTTTATAAATTCTAAATTTCAGGCTCTATTTATTAGAGGGTGATTAAAGGAGTTAAACAAGAGATAATCTGTGCATCTAATTATTTCAATTACAGTAGTAATGAAATAAAGTGGTTTTTAGAAGAATATTTTTCCTTAACCTGAACCAAGTTGTTCAGGAATATAGTTGAAGCATTTTCTTTAGACTATTTAGGGATTTTTAGATTCTATAAATTTCTTCTTTCTATATAATGTATTATATAATTTTGTGTTCTCATATGATCATCTTTATGAAAAAGAAAATGTCTCAGTTTCAATATATTCTATTTTGAAGAAAAATACAGTAAATATATGGATAAATTAGAAGATATAAAATGATAAAATAAATTTTAAAAATATTGCTTGAGCACTTACTGTATGACAGGCATTGAACTAACAACTATTAATGATTTATCTTAATTTAATCTTGAGTTTTCAGCTGAGAAAAGAAAGATTCAGAGAGTGAATATAAAAAACAACAGGGATAAAAATCCAAATATTTGTAATTCAATAGCTCTCTTTCTTCATCATAAGAGTGCATTGGTATAGATTTTGAGAATTTACCCTCTCCATCTTTTTCGGTGTGAAGACTGCCATGTATTATTTCTTTATTTGACATCTTATTTATCCACTTTGGTCATTCAAATTGCTCTTTGTTTTATCTTTGGAATAACAATAATATTTACAATAGCCTATTAATTTTCAGGATTGCTTTATATATATCCTGTATAATATTAGGATATTTTATTAATTTATTTTTAATATTCCTGATGAGTATGTTTATTTCCCATAAAATAATTTATGCTCTTATAGAAGCTAAAATTCTGCATGAGGTGTAAAATATCCTTGGTCAGTTTGTATCCCTCTATTTCATTAAGAACATATATCCTGAGAATTGTCTAGGGATGTTAATATACTGTCTTGGCAAAATAGTCTAGATGATTGCAGATATGCTCTTCCATGTGTGAGTTCTTTCTCAGTAGCAGTAATAGCAGTAACAGCAGAGGTACTAATAAGTATTTCATAAAAATGGGATGTGGATGAATTTAGCCCTTTATAAAATTAAACATATTGTCGTCTACCTTTGAGTAGGAGACATAATAACTTTTAAATAAATGTTTACACTCCTTTTATCCTGAGTGACAAATTGAAACTAATTAAGCAGGCTTAGAATAATATTGATGCTTGCATAAGTAATAAAGAAGTAACAGGTAATGGCTAATTTTCATTGGCAGCATTTATTACATGTGAAAATAAAATAGATTTGGCATGAGAAAATAAATATCTGTCAGTTCCCCAGTATTTTATATATTTTTAGAGTGGCTTACCATGCTGAAAATTGACAAAATTGACAATACAACATGTGCTCAGGGAGATATATCCTCCAATTTCTGACACAGTTGGCTAGCCCACAATGAATTAGGTTATATAGGGAATAGGACTGAGGAATACAAGGGTGAGACAAACTGCAAAAGGAAGTGATAATTTAAAGGTGTAAAGATAAAGATACATAATTCAAAAAAAGGGCTCTGAAAGATTTGGGTATAACTCTACATAAAGAAACAAATCTTTCTTCTCACCATGTTATAGACAAGCTACATGATTTTAAGGTAAAATATGTAGATGTAAAATATGTAACAAAATAAATACAAAAATGTGTAAGAGGGAATAAAGCTATATAGGTATAAAATTTCTATATCTTACTGGAATTTAGTTGGTGTATTTTATCTAGATTCTGTAAATTAAGATGAATATGGTGAGTTTTAGAGTATCTATCAAGGAAATAATTAAAAATAGATGGGGTGAAAAAACATCAAGAGAAGTAAAATGTTATACTAGAAATAATGTTTTTTCATCCCAAAAAAAGCAGCAAAGGACTAATAGAAGAAAAAAGTCACAAGAAAAATAGAAAACAAAGTATTAAATAGCAGACCTACTATAAACTATATCAATAATAGTAAAAGTGAATGGGTTAAACACTTAGACAATAGACAAGAGATTGTCAGATGGGATAAAAACTGAAATTCAGCTATGTGATCTGCAGGATATGCAATTAAGAGTCAAAGATACAAATAATTTGAAAGGAAAAGGATGGAGAAAAGATATTAAGCATGAATACGTTATAACATTTTAAAACATATGTGCCCCTTTAAGGAGTCCCAGAATACATGAATCAAAAAATGACATAATTAAAGAGATAAATGTACAAATGGATAATAATTATTGGTGTCTTAAGTATCACACTTTCAACAATGGATAGAACAATGAGGAACATCAATCAATAAATAGAAGATTTAATAGAAATCACACGTATAGAAAATTGATCTAACAGACACCTAGTGAACACTCTAACCAACAGCAGAATACTCATTCGTTTGAAAACATGGGACATTGTGAGCTGCAGAGATGGCAGCAGCTGAGGGAGGTTATCTACATTTCAAGGAAGAACAAGAAAATAAAGAGAATGTTTAGAGGAGAAATTTAAGGAATCTGCTGATGACACATGATATATCCCATAGGGCACTCTGGAAGGGTTTGGGGAGGTTACAGGTGTGGGAGACGTGAATGTTGAGGGTGTGCAGATCCATCTAGGGATAGCAATTTGGGTGATGATAGTTGGCCCCGGGACTTGAACTCCTATGGGTTGAGGTTAAACAGAATATAAGAGATTACTTAATTGATTCTGGGAGTGTTTTAGGGGAAACGGGTAATCAGTTCTGATTACAGTTTTCTTCTCAAGATTTGTGTTACTAAGGTTAACTCCTTGCCATCTGCTCTGTTTCCTGATGTCTCTTGTTTTGTTTTGTTTTTCCATTGATCAGTCTTCCTTGTGTCATAGCTTTAGGAATCTTCATGATGATCCGCTTTCTTTCTCAACATTCTTAATTTAGTTCCACACACTATACTTTAAAGAAAGACACAGTGTAAAGATTGAAAGCACATCAAATGGCATTAACCTGGAAAAGAGGAAGTTCAATGGGACATGAAAAGGGCCTTCACCTACTCCAAGGGCTGTTTTGTGAAAGGAGGATTAAATTTATTTTGTGTTTCCATAGGAAACAGCTAGCAGCCTAGAATTTAGAGAAGGTGCATTTTTGGATTAGTAAAGAAGGACATATTTAAAAACTGATTGGCAGAAAACTTTGAATTGATAAGAAGATAGAGCATTTTTCTGTCATTAAAGAATGACAACCACACGAAGAATGACAATTGGTTAGGGATAATGTTTAAAGGGATTGATGCCTCAGTTGAGGATAGAGCCTTCTTTAAAATTTCCCACAACTCAGGGACAACCTTGTGCTATGATCCCCTGGATTTTCCATTGTTCATCAAAGCCAAGCAGATCTCAAGCATAATTTATCATGTTCCTTTGTAAGCTGGTTTTCTGGATGACTTTCCATCTGCAGGTAGAACTGTCTTCCCACAGGTCATCATGCACACTTGAATCCTCAGTGCAGTCCCTGGCTCATTTCTCTCTCTTGTTTCTCATTTCTAACCAGTCTTCCAATCAGATGTCCCTTGGTGAGATGTCTTTCATTTATCCTTTCTTCTTCCCATTAATAAGTGCTATGATTGAGAACCTTACTCAGAACTCTGCATGGATAAAGTTAGCATTTTGGGGGACCAGAGGCTTGGTCTCCACAATCTGTTGTGTAGAATACCCCAGATCAACTTTAAAAACTTCACTTATCTAATCTAATAAAAGAGTAATATACAAATTAACCATCACTCTGAGACACCTAAGCCACGCCCACCAGCCGAGTGGCTGTATGCAAATTAACCCAGCCAAGATGGCGGCTAGCAGCCATGAGCTAGAGCTAACAGGAGGCTTCTGTTTGGAGGAAACTTCCTGCCTCAGCTGGCTCAAAGTTTCAATTGTAGAAGCCATAGAGCTGAAGCAAAAGGAGATTTTGTTGCCTGCCGAGGCAGGTTGTGGCCTCTGCTCCAGGCAGCAATGTTTCAATTATAGAAGATAAATAAACCCCAGAAACCTGCTTCCAGCCAGCCTCGCTGGGACCTTGGGTCAATGGGAGCTGTGGGCAGCCTGCAAACATCCATCAGCCTCTCATTCAGGTTGGCCAGGCACACCAGTAGAGACCCAAACCCCGAAGGGGCTGTGGGCAGTCTGAAAACAGCCCTTAGCCCCTTACCCAGGCTGGCCACAGCCTCATGGAGTAAGGGTTCCCACTTGGGGGCTTGGCCAGCCTGCAAACAGCCATCAGCCCCTCACCCAGGCTGTCCAGGCATGTCAGCAGGTTGGACAACCCCCAAGGGGTCCCAGACTGCGAGAGAGCACAGGCCAGGCTGAGGGAACCCTCCTCCCACTGTGAGTGCACAAATTTTTGTGCACTGGGCCCCTAGTCTATAATAAATAAAGATATTTTATATATATATATATATATATATATATATATATATATATATATATATATATATAAAATTAAATTCCTTTACATAGAATTTAGGAAGTTAAATTGATTTTAGTAATTCATCTCATCAACTTCTGCTTTAACCAGTGTTCATTATGTTAACTGCATAAACCTTCTAACCATTGGTCCATTATTTTTTTGAGTGAGCTGGCCTTTCTATTAAGAATTGCAAGAACCCTTTGTCTTCACTACGTCTTTCTAATTCTTTTATCTCTGATTTAGTTTGAATTTTTCTTGTATTTTATCTCTTTCTCTTTTTAAAGATTTTCTCCCTATTCTTTCCAGAAAAAAATAACTCTCACTTGTGAATACCCTGTATGTATAATTCATTTGGCACTTAACAATATATGACTCTATTTTTATGCAATTGTTGATTTATACATTTAATATATGCTAAAAAATAGTCTCTTGAGAACAAAACTCTTGTAAACACAGTACCCGGTATTTCAAACTGTTTGTTTGTATATAGGTACATTTTTTCTGTATTACAACTATAGATTTACTATACTGTTGACATTGTTTTTAATCATTATTAAGTGAATCAGACACCAGCTTCCCAATCTCTGTCTTTTGTAAATGTACTGTGACTTAAATCTGTGAATCAGAGATTGAGTGTGGCCAAAAAAGGTGAGCATGCTGGTGAGGTATCCCAGTTGTACATTGTATATTGCACTGATGAGGTATTTGTTTGGATTACATATTTTGGTGGCCAAATACATTTTAATAATAAACTTTATAGGACAGCATAAAAGATAGACAGCTCAAATACATGGACTGCTGTGTAGGGAAATTCAAAAGTAGAGTGAATGGGTGGTATCTATTACATGATAAAAATACCACAAATACAATTTAATTGCCATCAATAAGAACTTTAAGTTGCTTTTAAAATCTAAATGCTGGCATTATCCACAAAATTTAAAATATGTATTTATAATTTTTACAATGTTGAATTGGTCAGTGTTAGTCACTGAAACATTTTGAGTTGCATTAGGTTTTGAAGTTCCACATTTACATTTAAAAATTTACATAAATTAAATGAAAAATATAATGTATGATTCTGTCTCCCATTTTCCTATTCTACTTGGTATCACATATTTGGTTATCTTTTGCTCCTATGAACAACGACAGAAAAAATATCCCTGATGAAGAAGGAAAAGACATTTATATCAGTTTTGAGTTTTTTGTTTTGTTTGTTTTGTTTTGATAATGGATTGCTTCCATCATGCATATGTTAAGCACCTTCTCTAGCTGGAGGTCTTTGGGATGATCATTACATGGTTGGCCTGGATATTGTGCAATCTGGTGTCTTCAAAGAGTCCCACCAGCCAGGTTTCACTTGGCTCTTGCAAAGCAATACTAGCTGTGCTCTGGAAGCCCAGATCTCTTTTGAAGTCCTGAGCAATTTCCCTACCATATGCTGGAAGGGCAACCCCCATCTGATAAGGAAGTGCCACAGAACTAGGCTGTGATGTTTCCACTGCCCCACAGAGGGTCACCTTTGTGAGTTACTTCTGTATCTAGTCACTTCCTGGTTCCCCATTGTCAGTAGTATAATTTTTCACAATTCCTTAATTACTTCCCTCTCTTTTGGTTGCAAATCAGCTAGTGCGGTACTTCAAACTCTAGGGAACAAGAACAATATAACAAGTGGAAGTTTTAAGCTGGGACATGTTGCCTGGGAGGGGATGCTGCATGCAAATGGGCACCCAGGCCGCATCAGGCACCCTGGACCTCAGCTTGCTTTGAATATCTCTGACTCAGAATTATTATTTTTTAAAAAATATTTTTATTGATTTCAGATTGGAAGGGAGAGGGAGAGATAGAAACATCAATGATGAGAGAGAATCATTGATTGGCTGCCTCCTGCACACCCCCTACTGGGGATCGAGCCTACAACCTGGGCATGTGCCCTTGACAGGAATCAAACCCGGGCCCACTCTCTATCCACTGAGCCAAACAAGCTAGGACTGACCCGGAATTATTGCTTAACAACAAGGAAATCAATAGCATAGCTCTGTAACTGACCTTTCTACCCAATTTCTAAAATTTTGATTAAACACGTGGTCTTTAAGGATGAACACATGGAAAGGAAGCATTTCGAGAGCTGTTATCTGCAATTAGACAGGCTGCGTTGTTCGGAGCTTCAGCTCTCCCCCTTTAAACAGGCGTGACTAGGAATCATGTTTGCTACTTCCTGTGGTAAACACAATGTGCACTAAATTGAGGAGAAGGTTTAATCTTCAATTTTTGAAATGGTTTTAAATTGGAGAAAATTATTTTTGTTGAAGACTTAAGTTACTGGGATGAAGATACATAGAAATAGGATGCCTGTTTATTGCAGTTGGACTAAAACTTTAAAGCTGAATTGATAGCATGTTCTTCAGTTGTCTAGAATGTCCTGTGAGCTATTCATAGCGTCCAATATACCTCCTTCTAATTCCATATCACTAGGACTGAGTAGGAAAATAATTTTTCCTTATCTGAAGAATGAATTAACTACAAATGGGAAATGATCTTTTAAGTTAATTTTATGCTTTGTTTTTCCCTTTATCATCCAGAAAGTGAGTAAGTGACAAAGGATTATATTTTTTCTGTTTAGTCATCATTTTCTTTTATCAGAAAAGTAGAAATATATATTCTGTGGGTGATTGATATATTGTAGAATGTAAAGACTGCTTATCCCAAGTAATTTTTACTTGTCTTTCGTTTTATATTCCTTTAGCAATTTTACCCTCAAGAAAAAACCTATGTATGCAATCCAGGAAATTTTAATTTCTTCATTTTCACTGTGATTCTTAAATGCTTGTGGTGTCCAGAAGTTTCCCTAAGGATGTACAGTTAAAAAGCTCCTTTCTTCACATTCTTTTTGCAAGTGTAAAGAAAAGGAGCCTTAGGGGGTTTTCATCTCCTTGTAAAAAATACTCCAAGTTCTTTATTTGATTGTATAATTGTGAAGATGATTAACTTCCCTGTAACAGCAGAACTTTAATCCCAGCACATGAATAGTACACTTTGATGTTATTTATGACTATAACACACCATCCATTCATTTAAATATCATAGGAAAATCAATTAACCCAAGGGAACATGTGAGTTTCCTTCTTTACCTGATTTTAATAAGTATGATATGAAATTTAATGAGTTTAAAACATTAAACATATTTACTTTATGTAAATATTTATTCCTTTGTTCTCATGATACAAGTAGATTTTATAGCATATACTTATAAAATATTTTACCCGTTAACTTTTTATTTAGCAAAAAATTATCTTAGCATATTTATAGAGGTATGAGAACACTAAGAAAAACCTCAGCTGCCAAATATAATATTATGATCAATGTTTTCTGAAAAACTACTTTTTCTTCAACAGTCTAAATCTCAATACTTTTTGTGGTCAAGCTAAATGGATCATCATAAGGTCAGCATCTTATTTTTTAAAGAAGAAAAAGAAAAGAGTAAACTGGGCAGAAGGTTTTGGAGACTTGGAACCAGTACATGTTAGAAGAGTCTGACTTGAAAAAAAAAATTCTTAAGAAAATAAAAATGTTGGTATCATATCAATAATTTTAAGAAAACATTAAAAAATACTTTGCAAAATGCTATTCTTTTTTAAAAATATATTTTATTGATTTTTTACATAGAGGAAGGGAGAGAGATAGAGAGCTAGAAACATTGATGAGAGAGAAACATCGATTAGCTGCCTCCTGCACATGCCCCATTGGGGATGTGCCGCAACCAAGGTACATGCCCTTGACCGGAATCGAACCCGAGACCACCAAGTCCACAGACCGACACTCTATCCACTGAGCCAACCAATCAGGGCAAATGCTATTCTTTTAATAGTTGTAATAAGTGGCAATGATGATGTCCTATTGGTTCTATCTAGGAAGAGTAGATAGAATTAAGTACAGCCATCAAATGTAAAACACAAATGTAAATGACATTGAGACAAATATTGCAAAAATGAATGGTTCAGAGAAAGGAGTAGCCATGTTGGAATCTATTCACTTTGGAACCTGACTCCTGTTTGTTTTATAAGAATTTAGTGTCATTGCTGCAACTGAAGTTTATCATGTGGACATTAGACATATTCAGATAGCTATATGTTGCTGTGTGTGTATGTAACAGCAGTGGCCTTTTTCAGTGTGTCCAAGGTGATTTGTCAAATCATAACCCATCTGTAAGATGTTTTTTTAAGACTATTCTTTAGAGCCACAGCAAAATGAATTGGAGAGGACAGAGTTTCCCTCTCCCTGATTCCATACTTGTACAATCCTCCCCAACTATCAACACCTCATCCAGGGAAGCCTGGTTGGCTCTGTTCCAATATGCATTCAAGAAGTTAGGAGTATTTATCTTTGGATCCTGAATCAGTAGGCTCTTTGGTTGAAGCAGTAAAATAAGATATAGTCTTTTACAGCAGTGACGTTTCTGGCTTTTGTATTTATTGGTAATGTCTGTGTTAAAAAGGCTGTTTGATATTTAAACAAAATCAAAACCTCATTTTTTCCATTGTGAACTATTTTCCACGTGAAGTTTGTTTTCAGACTATAAAATGAGTTTTGATTTATTTGGGGTGGTAAAAACACAAAACTCTGTTAATGTGGCTATGTTTTATTTATGGCTTATTGAGGTTATATTGAGGTGGCTAGTCACCTGGCAATGGGCTAGCACACAGCTGCTTCTCACCACCTGGGGGTTTTCTGCCTGCTTTCAGGCAGAAACAACACATACAGAGCCACAGAGAGGTCCCACAGAAGAAAATGCCAATATATGGGCTTTCCATCAAATGGGTATTTTATCAAGTACCTGAAGTTCTTGTTTTATAAACAGAGGTCAGTGTGTAATGTTAACTTTGTTTTGTGAAAACTATGTAAGCATGATAGCTCCTGGTTATTTAAATTTTGAGGGTAATTTTGAAGAAATCAAACTTGTGTTTTCAAGCAGGAAAAAAAGTGTTTTAATACTATTCACCTTCAAACTAATTGAAAAGTAAGTCAGAAGTTACTATGAGTTTACTCAAACTGGACTTGTAAATTCTTAGAGATAGAAGTGGTCAAAAAGGGGAAAGAAAGAAACTTGACTTTGGATGGTGAGTGCTTGATGTGGTATGCAGATGATGTTTTATTGAGTTATATACTTGAAACCTGTATGTTTTCATCAACCAATGTCACCCCAATAAATTCAATAAAGAATTAAGAGTGCTTTTGTGTAGCACTGCTCTTAATACTAAAGACAAGTATCTTATTAGTTGAGCATTTATTTAATAAGTAAGTTTTTATTCTTTAACATATGTGCCAGACACTGTCCTGGGCATGTGGTATTCATAGTGGACCAGAAAAAAAAATCCTCTTCTGATGAAGTTTACATTCTAGGGGCTGAAGGGGAACAGCAAATAAACATATAAATCACCAAGACAATTTAGAGACTGTTGGGTGCAATGCGGAACTTGTAACCGAGTGATGTGCTGGAGAGGGACAGGGAACCTGTCAGGCACGACTTCTTTTTGTGAAGTGAATGACCCACAGGGAATATCATGGGAAAAGAGAGTGCCTGGCAAACAGAGCAGCAAAAGCCAAAACCCGCAGGTGAGAACACAGCTGTGCTATTGGAGGAACAGCAGCATGGCTGTGTGGTTGGAACCACAGGGAAAAGTATGAGAGATTGTCAGAGTCCAGAGGAAGGACTGTGGCCTCTACTCAAAGTACAAGGACAAGACTTTACGTTTTCAATTAGAGAAGAGAAATGATCCGATTTACATTTTAAAATGGCCACCAAGGCTTCTGCGGTTTGAATGGACCCCAAGGAGGGATTTTAAAGACTAGAAACAGAAATGCTAACGAGGAGACAACTGCAACTACCCTGAAAGGGCTAAAGGGGCCTTGAAGCTCAGGTCAGAGCCCTTGAAATGGAGAGAAGTGTAGATGCTGAAATTTGGAAGTCAACTTGACAGAGAGTGTTGAGGGCTTGGAAGTGAGAAAGAGGAAAGAGGAAAGAGAAATAAAGAACAGCCCCCAGAATTGGAAAACGGAAAAAGTGCTGGTTGCATTTGCAGAACTGACAGGATTGGGTCTGGGAACCAGGAATTCGGTTGTGAATATGAAAAACCAGGAGATTTTAAATTGGAAGTTGGAAAAATAAATCTGGATTTAAGTGGACAGGACATAGGATCACACTTTAGATTAGGATTAAGATTTTGTGACTATATTGTAGTAAATATTCACTTTTTAATGTTTTAGTATAGTTTTTCTAGTGGCCTTTGAAATAAAATGACTTAAAGAATTTAACAACAAAGAAGTCATTAAATTCACGGTTAATGTACTATTGGAGCAAGGCAGACAAGAATGCATTCACTAATAAAGCCCAAGACACTTCCTTAAGGAAAATAAATAATTAAAAGTAAATTATATGTGTGTGTGTGTGTGTGAAAGAAGTTCTTTTGATCCAATTTGGATGGATTTTTTTTTTTAGCTGACAAAGGGATTATTAAATAGCCTCTAGTTTACAAGAAAGTAAACCACGGGTCCTGTGCATTGTCAAGAAAGCTTTTAAATTTGGATATTATCGATTAATTGCCACTACCTTGGCCAAGCCTGCATTGAGACAGATGCTTTCTTCCAACAGCATTCACTTTCTCAGAATCTTGTCAATTTTTAAAGCTTCGAAGAACTCAGTTTATAATGCATGGATTTAGAGGACAAAGCTTGAGGGGAAAAGTGATATTTATTACAGGTTCAATTTCACTGAAAGAACCCCCCCCCCAAAAAAAAAAACACCCACAAAATAGAAAAAAACAAAACACAACCAAACAAACAAAAACCAACAAAACAGATTTGCAGCTTCTGTGAATATATATTATCTCCAGTTTAGAAAGCCTCATCCTTAAGGGCAATGACCCAGTTCCATCCAGGACTGCCTGAGTGTTACTATCAAATGAGTGAGGATGCATGTATGATATTTTTATTTCATTTTCAGGTCATAGAAAATTACCAGTCCTCTGGAAACAGTAAGTCTTATCTTTGTGACTTGCTTGATGTGCATTTCGCTTTTCCCTCTGCTCTGTGGAAATGTGTTGTGCTAGGCTTCTAAAAGATGCAGGTCCCAGGTGCAGAAAAGCCAACTGAGGTTTGCCACTGCCTACTTGAGCCTTCAGGGAGGTGTCATAGACTTTCAGGTTATTGGCAATCAGTGCTAATTGGAATTCTATTTGAAACAGCAGAAACAACCTGGGGCAGCCTTGCACACAGAGCTAGATTTAAGTATAACAGTCCCCCTGTAGAATGAAATATTGTCTGGTGAGATGGGTTTTTGATCATGTTTATATTTCAAAGGAAGATTCTTATTTCTCAAATTTATATCATGTTTCTAAGATTCAGAAAACCAAGAGAGCTAATCATTCCTGCTTGATGGGACACTGAAAGCAATCAGATTTGCTTTGGGGCAACATTCATTTGCTGTCTTCAGAATCAGTGATGCTCAAATAACAATTCCTGCTCAAAAGATTACATGTGAATATTTGAAGCATAGTTGACCTGGATTTCTACTAGCACAAATAGCAGAAAACCTCAAAATCTTTACTGGGAAGATGTATATTCATCACACATGCTTGCATGTGTAGGTACTTCAGAAACCAAGACTTGCCCATGGGACGTTGTGCCAATCAAATTCAATAGTCCCTGGGAGTTAGAAGAAAGGAAAATCAAAGACTTCCTTCTCAACTCCAAAACAGGGTTTTGAAAATTAAAGATACATAAGTCCATGGCTTATAGAACAAACCCAAGTGCTTTTAACATTTTACTTCCGGAATAATTTTCTGGTGCACAGCATAACTGCCAGTTTCTTGCCCAATTTATCATTTCTAAACATGCAAATTCCTGGGTTTCCAACAACAAAGTCCTGGAGCAAGTGAATCCTGATTAAATTTAAAGGCATCCTACAGTGGTGTAATTACTATGAATTATAAAAGTGTGGCTGTTTATGTTCCATTATTTATGTGTAAGAGAGTAAAACTGCATTTTAGTACTTGAGATTGTTCAACTACTATTGAGGTGATATATTTATGTTGCTGAATTACACTAAAGCCATAAATGGTTGGAGAAGTTACCAGAATGACTTCATCGATAACATAATTATGAATGTGCTTGTAGAAGAAACAGTTTCTACTGACAAACTTGGTATTTATTTTTTTCATCACCACACTTTCACTTTTCCTAAGATTCGTTTCAATCCTAAGATCCACTATAAGGATTTTCTTAAAGTAGTATTTTGTATAAAGTGCTGACTTTAAAATAATTAGGTCCAATATTAGCTTTTGAGAAAAATTGTTGACTAAGGAAGGAAATTGTGCTAGATTCAAGTAATGTAAAAGATGATTCTGACTATTACACATTCTTTCTGACACTTATCAGGGCACCCAGTGAAAGAAGGTAACAGTACTCCACTAATGCAAGGCCAGTGTGTGTGAGGATATGTCTGAAAACATTACTGTTGTTAGTTTTAAATGGCAGTATCCTTCTTTGAGAATTAGAACGCTAATTATTCTATTACTAGAGGCCCTTTTATCCATTTTGAGTTTATTTTTGTGTATGGTGTAAGTTGGTGTTCTAGATTCATTTTTTTGCATGTATCTGTCCAATTTCCCCAACACCATTTATTGAAGAGACTCTCTTGACTCTATTGTATGCTCTTGTCTCCTTTGTCAAATATTAATTGAGGATAGTGGTTTGGGACGATTTCTGGGTTCTCTATTCTATTCCATTGATCTATGTGTGTGTTCTTGGTCCGGTACCAGGCTGTTTTGAGAACAGGTGCTTTGCAATACAGCTTAATATCTGGTATTGAGATCCCACCTACTTTGTTCTTGTTTCTCAGGATCGCTGTAGCTTATTCGGGGTCTTTTTTAATTCCAGATGAATTTTTGGAGAGTTTGTTCTAGGTCTGTGAAATATGCCATTGGTATTTTAATGGGGAGTGCATTGAATCTATAGATTGTTTTGGGCAGTATGGACATTTTAATGTTGATTATACCATCAAAGAACATGGTATGTTCTTCCATCTTTTTATGTCTTCCTCTATCTATTTTTTCAGTCTCCTATAGTTTTCCACATAAAGGTCTTTTACTTCCAGTAGCACCATAATTAAGATTTGGAAACAGCCTAAGTGCCCATCAGCAGAAGAATGGATTAAAAATCTGTGGTACATCTACGCAATGGAATATTATGCTGCGGTAAAAAAGAAGGAATTCTTGCCCTAAACAGTTTGTTTCAGTGGTTAGAGCATTGGCCTGCGGACTTAAAGGTCCCAGGTTCAATTCCGGTCAAGGGCATGTACCTTGGTTGCAGGCACATCCCCAGTAGGGGGTGTGCAGGAGGCAGTTGATCAATGTTTCTCTTTCATTGATGTTTCTAACTCTTTCTCTCTCTCTCCCTTCCTGTCTGTAAAAAATCAATAAAAATATTTAAAAAAAGGAATTCTTACCATTTACAATAGCATGGATGGAACTGGAGAGCATTATACTAAGTGAAATAAACCAGTCAGAGAAAGATAAATATCACATGTCTCACTCATTTATGGAATATAATGAACAACTTAAACTGATGAACAAAAACAGATCCAGAGACAGAGAAGCATCAATCAGACCATCAAATTACAGAGGGAAGGGAGGGGAGGGGGGGGGTATGGGAGAGAGATCAATCAAAGGACCTGTATGCATATTTATAAGCATAACCAATGGACACAGATAACAGTGGGGTGATGGGCATGAGTGGGGGTGGGGTGGGGCAAGGGGGGATAAGGACACATATGTAATACCTTAATCAATAAAGAAATTTTAAAAAATCATGTACTTGTAAGTAAAGGGAAAGGAGAGAAATGAAATATTTTTGAACTGAAGGGTATCATTAATTGAGGGACCACTGAGACTGCAGCAGTTCAACAATGCCAAGTCAACTAAAAACAGAAAAGAAATAACAACAATGTTCAGGTACTATGAATGGACTCAGTCTCTACAGGAAAGATGAGCAAGGTCATAAAAATCCAGAAAAATGTTGTAACTATTCTGGTTGATAGTACAAATCATGAATAAATCATACACAGCAAGTGAAGCATGAAAATAGGTTGGTATCTAGGGGACTGGATGTTGAATTCTTAGAAAGAAAAAAACCCTCACAAAACAGGGATACAAATATTGTCCCCTATTCTTCCCACAGTAAGGAAAGGAACAGAATGTTGAAATTTTGGACTGCCATAGGACACCAATAAATAAGCATGTTTTCTGAAGGGTAGATTAGTTAATTTTTTCATGTTACAGAAATCATCATGATTTCAGTGTTTTTCTCTTTGTTCCAAATGATCTACTCTAATAAAAGACTAATATGCAAATTGGTATCACTCTGCTACACCTAAGCCATGCCCACCAGCCAATCAGAGAGCCTATATGCAAATTAACAAAGCCAAGATGGCAGCTGGCAGCCATGGAGCTGGAACAAACAGGAAGCTTGCCCTGGTGATGAAGGAAGCTAAGGTTCCCACCTGCCTTGGCCAGCTGTGGCCTCCGCTCAAGGCAACAAAGTTTCAATTATAGAAGATAAATAAACCCCGGATACCTGCTCCCAGCCCACTTGGGCTCAGGGAAAGGCTGGAAGCCTGGTTTGTCAGGGGCTGTGGTTAAAACAACAAAGTTTTAATTATAGGAGATAAATAAATCCCAGCCTGCAAACAGCCATCAGCCACTCACCCAGGCTGGCCAGGCACCCCAGCAGGACCCCCCTCCCTGAAGGGGCTGTGGCCAGCCTGCAAACAGCCATTAGCCACTCACCCAGTCTGGCCAGGCACCCCAGGGGGGACACCCACCGAGCGTTCCCAGACTGGGAGAGAGCACAGGCAGGCTGAGTGCACACATTTTTGTGCACCGGGCCTCTAGTTATATAATAACCTTGGGACACCTTCAAATGTATACACCTATATGTGTGGCTTATACCAAAAATGTTTTCTCAGTTAATGATTAAGATTATTAATTTTTAATATTGATATTATCAATTTTCTAATTATTGTATAACCAATTTAAGCACTAGTTTTAATCTCCTCTGAGTATAGCGAAAAAGTGTAGAAAATTCTTAGGATTGTAAATTGCCTCAGCTAATTGGATATTTCCCTGTCAAGTAGGGAGTAGGAGATAGGCTAGTCTCATAGGAAAGTTAGATGAAAGTGTTGGAGTATTTATCCTATAATCTGTAAATACAGAATCCATTAATTTTATTTGTGATTAGATTAATTTTTATTTCATACAAACTTTGGCACTTGTGCATACATAAATATATGAAAACTCAAATTCAAATTATGAAATTCCCATGCCATCTGCATAAGTCTGTTTTTGTTGAGTTCACTCTCTTGTCTTCACTCTTAGCTTTAAAGTTCTTTAGTGTTCTCTCTAGACCTCATTTTTAAGTACATGTCACAACCATCAATTATCAGTAGACCCTGTTACATGTTAAATGAAATGATGGTAACAGCTGGAATTGTTCCCATGACTGTGGGAATTATGATAGAGCAGTGAAGATGTGGGGTTTTTTTTTGACATAAATAGATGAAAATTAAGTAAATGCCAAGGCTTCGTTTGAAGCCATAACTTCTTTCATTATTTCATATTCTGGTAAAGGAAACTCCAAAAATTAAGCCTCTACAACTTGTTCTTAAACACTCGTAAATTCATTGTTCTTAATTCAAAGATTAAATATGGTCCACATATCAACTAGATTTGTAGAATCTGTAGCTGTTATCTTGGAGTCAGGTCAGAGATTATTTTGTAAGGAGAACATGACATCATCGATCACATTTTGAGCTTTCTGAGAAGGCGGGGGGGAAGGGCACAATTCTCAGGCATCGCCAGACTAAAAGGCTCAAGGGCTCTCTTTGCCCAATGGTACTCCTGAAAGAAAATTTACACCTGCCACTCATGTTGTACATTCTACGTCAAACAATTAAAATATAGACAGAATGTCTAAAACTATGTACTTAATACATTGGACAACAGACAGTGGAGGACCGTGATTCCTGAGAGAAGAAAAACCAATAAAGTGATTCCTACACTTGTATCCTCTAGTGTATGGATACAGTTTCTAGACAGAAATTCAGAGAACGGGGCATCGAACTGAAAGAGACCAAGGATAGAGTTTTAACACTATTAGTCATTTTTAATATGCATGGAATGCATATATATTGAGTATCTCTTATATGGAGTCTGCTGTGTGCTGCAAAAACCCTAGAAGAGATTTTCTAAAAACACTTGTCTTGAACCTTCCTTTTTTATTTTTTCCTAGAATATTTGTATTTTCCTACTAATTAACAGACGAGAACGTAAACATCTGCACCCATCAAAATCTCAGTCATTGTTAATATAAACTAGTGCTTTACATTCCGGTTATTTTAATTAGACACTTTTATTTTATTTTAATTCCTACACTTTTAATTAGACACTTTATGTTTGTTTTCTTTGTAGAATACTCTTTGGTGTCCCATCACAGCCACCTCTCTAGTCTCCCTGCTTCATCTCTGTCTTTTGACAGGAGCTTGGTAAAACAAATTCCCAGAGTTATGGAGTATTGAAGAGCACAGGAAATAAAAGCTTCTTTCTTTTAAGTTAAATAGGGTCTTATTTATTGCCTTCTTATATCTAGTATTGTCAAAGATGCAGTATCAATACAAAAAATTGTTAGCATTTGGTGTATATGGCACACAAGTGTATGGTAAGATGAGCAATAATACACTGATAGCAGTACCGGAGAATGTGCAGTAATGTTTCAGCCTAGACCATATGAAAGGCAAAGTGTGCACATGGTTAATTGATGGGAGTTTGAGGAGATAATTCCTTAGGGAAGATATGGGCAAGAAGAAGCTCTTTGCAGTTACACACACACAAAAGAACACACACGCACACACACACGCACACACGCACACGCACACACTCAACAGACAAAACACACCACCACCACCACAACAAAACTGTAAATGTGAAAATATTGTGTGTGTAAAGAAAATTCTAAAAATTGCTTGTGTCATCAAGAAGAATTGTACAGAGGAGGTGAGTATTTAAGAAAAGGAAAGAATTTGTTAGTTGTAGAAAGGGGGGAACTTCTTTTTTTATGCAAGAAAGATTATGTGCTTCATTAATACAATTAAGTACAAAAATTGTGCATGGTTTCAAGACACTTGCATCTTTACAAACCACGTAGGTGGCGCAACATTTCTAGGGACTTCTGTAACATTTAAACCATGAAGTTGGAGTGATTATCTGTGTGCAAGGATTAATTTGCATCTCCAGAACTTGGGAATGTTTATTGTTTTTCATTAATCAACTGCATCCATCAAAAGCAACCCTGGCCTTTCAGAGACTCTCCTTCATGGTTTTGTCCTCTCTCCTACTGATCTATGTTGCCTGACACTGAATTTAAGGAGACTCAGGACAGTATTTAAGTTAGCTGGGGCTCCTTGCAAAGCCACATTGGGGACAATTTAATTTTTTTTTTGTTTAGCTGGCTGAGAAAAAGAATTCAGGCATAACTGTATAACATACTTTTAATGAGATGTGAAGAGTACCAGTAGCTTTGATTTCTTCCTCAAATTCTTTCAGTATGAAAATTAGTTTTACAAACTGTAGTAATTTTGTTTTGTGAAAGTGAAATGTTTGAGAAGTTATTTTTCACTGCCCATAAGAAAAATATCTTATAAATCTAATTTTGTTTCTTTTATTACTTTTGATCAGTAGACAAAGTAGACGAAGGAAAACCAGGCTGTTTTCAGGAACTCCAATAAAAAATAAAATAAAATCAGAAATAAATTCACATTTCAGAATGTTAAAATTAGAAATAAATTAACATCTCAAACTTAAATTTTTCCAAAGCAAGAAATGGGAGGCAGACCATGGTTGTGTACCCAAGTGAATTTTTGAAGAAATAATGAGTTTATTTTAGGGGATATTATAGCTTGATCTATCTGCTTTCTAATAAATAAAGGAATTGAAAGTATATTTCTTTTTAATAAAGTAGAAGTATCAGTAAAAATTAATATTTAACAAATGCTTTGCAAAATATGAACATCTCTCACGTCTCTTTAGCTGCCTACGTAAATTATCACTGAAACTGCCATTTCTCAATGAGAGTGTTGAGGGACGTCCATGCCTTGGGAGCTTGCAACTTCTTATACCAAAATAGGAGAGAAATATAGATCCATATGCCTAAGAAGTTGCCGGACTCTAGCTAGTTGTGTAGTTTCAATGTGTATCAAATATGATACCTCCCACCATACATAATGAGAGAGAGAGAGAGAGAGAGAGAGAGAGAGAGAGAGAGAGAGAGAAGAGAGAGAGAGAGAGAGAGAGAGAGAGAGAGAGAGAGAGAGAGAGAGAGAGAGAGAGAATGAATTTTCAAAGCTAATGGTCATTAGTGAGCAAAGAACTGAAAGTGTCATATTAAAAGACAGACAGACAGATACAAAATCACTGAATTGACCCTGTGGTTAAAGTATTATTTGAATGTTTTATTTGGTTCCTTGTTGGAGAATGGAAAATTATTATGAATACAGTCTGAAGAGAAATCTATAGCATAGAACGGTAACCAACATTTAGGTTTCTAGGTTATCTCATATGTTGTTGGAGAGGAGCGATGACCAACAACAGGGCTTAAAAGTTGTTTTGTTAATCTTTCCCTGCTCTTTACGTCTGTGAAATCTCCTCGAGGGTTGAATGTATTACTTTACCTTTTGGTTTTCACTTGCCTTGCTTGGTATGTCTGCAGTTGTCTACCTTATCTTTAAGCAGTGTGCTCTCAGATTATTGCCTACTTCCCGTGTGCTCATGAAGGGCTTCACCCCAGTGACATTAGAAAGTTGTGGAACTAAATTCAGACAAGATGAGAAAGAGGCTCTATGATCACACATTGAATTCTAATGCTTCTTACACAAAGTAACTTTCCAGGTATTCATTTTCATGATACTCTTCTCAATGCCTTGGCTATATTTATTATAAGTGATTCTCTGGTAACAAGATCAATTAAAGCAATAACAATTTCTTTTCTGATATATTTAGTGTGTGCATATATACGTATATTACAATGATTTATTTTTTTATATAGGGTTGGGCAAAATATGTTTACAATTTTTTAATGAAAAATAATACAATAATTAATATATAATAATGTAACAATAATCTCTGTGTTTCACATATCCTCAACTATAAACCTACTTTTGACCCACACTCTAAAAAAAAGTTACATAAATTGCTGAATCCAAGATTTCCTGGCACATATTTTCTGTAATTTTCTTATACCCAAATACTTTCCTATTCATGTGAAAAAGCTAGTTATAAATGGGATATCTAAACTTCCCATAAGCCAGATGAGAGTGTATATGTAAGATTTTCCCATGAAATAAAAAAATGTATCCCAAGCCAGGTTTGGAGAGTATTAAGAAATTTCCACTCAAAAATAGATCTATCAAGTTATGACAAAGACATGTTAATATACCAGCAGAAAATATTTTGGACAATTGTTTGTAAGCATTTTGTCAGAAAACACTATTAATACTATTTTTTTTTTGAAATCAAAGGGTAATTTATTAAAAAAGAATCAAAACAGAAACTCTAAGTACCAGTGTGTACATTGTACACATTTAAATGACTCACAAGAATGAAGTTTTCTCATATACATTAAGGTCACACCACCATGTTACGTTATCAAAAGATGTTCAAGGATAAATCTGACTCCAAACTGCACTGCCATCTTAAAGTGACCACATTTCAAACATGCAACAACGCCACTGGTAATCAAGCTTTGGAATGGGTGCTCATTCTCGCATTTCACTACAACATGACAGAAAGAAGGTAAGTTGAGAATTCGCTCTAAAATACAATGGGAGGTGCAGCCTACCCCCGCACTCCTCACTCCTCCGCTGCCGTTTTTAGCAAGTACTCCTCGTCGGTCTTGAAGAGTCTCCATCCCTCCTCGCTGGGCAGATCGGAGGCACCTCTTTTTCTGTAGAAGTTGATAGATGGTGTATTCCATTCTGCTACCAGGAAGTGCGTGCTGCTGCAGCGGCATTTCATCGCAACCTGGCTCAGAGTCTTCAGAATTTCGGATCCTATCCCAAAGCCTCTAAAATCTCTCATTACGAAGAAGTCCTCAAGATACAAGAGTTTCCCAATCCATGGGTCATAGGTAAAATAGTACAGGCGGAACCAACAATGCTGTGTCCTTCCGGAGTGATGTGCTCCTTGGATATTTCTGCCACCAGGCAGTGGTAGAAGGGATGCTCTCCGAAACCACCCTCCAGCAGATCTTTTTCAGTTATTATTACTTGTTCTTCCATATATTCATATTTAGCCAGTTCCTTGATGAGGCGCAGGATGTCACTGCAGTCGGCGGCGGTGGCAGGGCGGATCACAAAGTTAGCCATTTTCGTCTTTTGCTTTTCTTCCCCTTGCGGACTAAGCCTCTGTACTTGAACAACAGGAGAAAGTGGTTCTTCATTCGTTTCCCGGGAGCGGCCTCTTCTCAGTCAGGCTGGCACCATGACCCGGGAAGCCTTGGTGAGCAACTGAAAGACGAGACCAGAGCAGGCGGGAAACTGCCTATTAATACTATTTATCTAGTGAAAAACATTTTGATATATTATCATAAATTCCTACCATTTTTTGTTTCATGTAGTAATCATTAGTGATATGAATATGATCTATTAAAATGACACCTATATTTTAGAGTTTTCTGTTAAAAAATGTGAACAGTATATATTGATATTTGCAAACTTCACTTTGTAATTAGTATTTTGTGAGTAAAGTTTGCAACTTAATCATTTTTGCTGGGCTATAATTGCATCTAAGATAAATATCCTATATAATAAAAGGGTGATATGCAAATTGACCCTAACAGCAGAACAACTGGGAATGACTGGTCACTATGAGGCACACTGTCCACCAGGGGGCAGACGCTCAATGCAGGAGCTGCCCCCAGTGGTAAGTGCACTCCCACAGGGGGATCTCTGCTCAGCCACAAGACAGGCTGATGGCTGCCAGAACAGTAGTGGGGGTGGGAGCCTCTCTTGCCTCCTCAGCAGCACTAAGGATGTCTGACTGCAACTTAAGCCTGCTCTTCGCTGGCAAATAGACATTCCCTGAGGGTTCCCAGGCTGCCAGAGGGATGTCTGACTGCCAGCTTAGGCCGGATCCCCCGGGGAGTGGGCCTAAACCAGCAGGTGGACATCCCCTGAGGGGTCCCAGACTGAGAGGGCACAGTCTGGGCTGAGGGACCCCCTGAGTGCACAAATTTTTGTGCACTGGGCCTCTAGCATAAATATAAAAAAATAAGAGAATTATTATAGAGAGGCTGAAACTACTGAACTACTACTCTTGGTTATAAGCTTGAACAAAAATGCTGCATTTGCACTATTCAGTCTGAGGGCATGTGGATTGCTTTGAAACCATTTTTTATTCAAGATCAGAAAGATAATATCTAGGGAAGTGTATATTTTTACCTATTTTCCTTATGCTAGGTGTAATTGAGCAAATAGTCACTGTGGGCTGTGATGTGTTCAACATTCATAGTGCTTTAGCGTGAAATGCATTTTGAACTTTGAAAAAAAAA